>BJCM01265857.1:0-15303 GCA_018326385.1 Flaveria bidentis | reverse complement strand
TGTTTCTCTTCAAAACCGAGAGTTCTCTGCTTCCTGCTACTCTCTCTCTAAAAATCCGAGAATTTTGTGTGTAGAAAGGGTGATGGGCGGCCATGTCACCTTTATTCACATTTTTTTCAAAGTTTTGTCCTTTTGACACTTTTCACCCCATAACTTGGGTAAAATATATTTTCTTCTTTCTTTGACTTAAAAAAAATATCCGGGTGAGCAATACAAATAGAAAGAGAGAGAATTCTACAAAGAGCAAAGGAAACTTCTGATTTCATTGCATAACCTACAAATGATCTGTTACAAAGGATATAGCGACCTAACCATTGTTTGCTCGTTTACAATATAGCCCCTTCTACTTACAAATAATGACTAATTGAACCCTATACAAATTGACACGTATCAATACCCCATCCTTGAAAGCTTTCTTGACCTCAAGAAAGATAAAATGCACAAGAGTGGCAGCACCCATATAGTTCAGCAGTAAGTTTGAAGTTTCTAACAACAATGCATCTTAACTTGTCTGAGTCTACTAACAACCCCCAACCATTAAATCTACATAATCTTTATAGGAGCACATATGAGGTCTTGGTATGAACACATACTAATGCAATTCACTTTTGTCAACTATAACATCCAGCTCAAGCAGTTCTTCCAAAATTGAAGGTTCAACTTGGCAAGCTCTTTATCTTTTTGCTCAATCACAAACTCAGTGCCAATCACCAACCCTCGACATAGATTAACATTTTCAGTCACGAATGGTTCTACCAACATGTTAGGATCACTAACAACCATACGTGCATCACCAGCAATGCTAACACTTCTTCATGTATTGGCTACTCCCATTGACTTTGTAACACTTAGCAGCAATTTGATCAGCTCCTAACTTTGTCATGTCTTTTATTTCAGCCACAATTTCACGAATAACTTCAATTTGCCGCCAAAAGTTCCTGCCATTTTTTCTCCTATTTCATGCCAGTTGGAATCTGCCAATATAGTAATCAACATTTGCTTCTTTTCCGAAAGTGCCTACTGTCTTCTCTTAAATTTCTTGACATTATCAATCAACCATATTGAATTACCATTTTCTGATATGCTAATAACAGTATTGATAGGAACCGAGAATTTGATTAATTGAAGTAAACAAAAGAAAATCTAAAAAGTAAACAATACTAGAATATATAAACTCTAAAACTCTTGTAACCTTGACCCCACTCCTCCACTTCCTGAATTCCAGGATCACATCCCACATCCTATTTTCTTGCTCTTTTATCCCCACTTCTTTTATCTCCACTAAATAGCAACTGGGTTGGATTTGATCCAGATTCATCTTGACCCAACAGTGGGTTCATATCAATACTTCCGGCCCGAGGAAACAACTTGTCCTCAAGTCGGGTATGTAAAAGCTGGCCTGGTGTTCCTGTGGTCTGCTCCTCAAATGGTTCGATAGTAAGGCGGCGAAAGGTAGCAGCTTGCTGGATATCCGGAGACAGCCCTTGCAGCTTGTGGTCCTTTCCATCTATATAAACATTAAGGACATCTGCTTCTAGTTAGCCTACACTGTGTTAACTATTGCTATTCATTTAATACCAAGTACCACATCAGCACCACCTAAGGCAAATAGGTATAAGTCTTGGGACACTTGTAAGTCAGATTGCTGCAGTGTAAGGCTCTTGCAAATACGATTACATCGGATAATATCACCATTTCCTATTTGAACACCAAACGGAGGGGTAAACCGGGAATGGAGTTTTTAGGTCATACACTAACTTATCCGAGATAAAGTTATGTGTTGACCCGCTGTCAATTAGAACTAGTACCTCAGTTGTTCTTAAAACTCCTTGAAGTTTCATGGTTGATGCGGTTGACCGACCAAAAAGAGCCTTCATGGTTGATGCGGTTGACTGACCAAAAAGAGCGTGAAGGCTGATCTCAGCCAATTCATCGGGGTAGTGCTGCTCATTTGATGCTGCTTGTTCTTCCCCCACATCAGCTATCTCTCAGACCTTGAAGGTTCCCGTCTTACAATGATGTCCAGGGCTATACTTATCCCCACAACGGAAGCACTCACCCTTGAGGTAACGACTCTGTTTTTCTGCCTCAGAGGCGATTTTCAGTGGGTTTTTGGAGAGGCCGTCGGGTTAACGGTGCTGGAAGAGGCTGTATTTGCATTGGTGATCGCCAAGGATGTGGAAATGGCATCTTTTTCTGATCGAGCATGGCTGAATTTGGACTCAAACTCGAGAGCGAGGCTGGCTGCTTTATAAACCGAATGAGTTTTATGTATGCACACGTCTGCCTTCAGTTCCTCCTTTAACCCATTAAGAACGACTCCAAGTAAGCAATGATCCGGCCAATTCAAAACGCGAGAAGATCGCCGTGCAAATTCCTGTCGATAATCGTGTACGGATCCGGTTTGCTTAATGCTACACAAATACTCATCCGGGTTTTTAAATTCAGGCGGGCCAAAATGCTTCTGTAACGCGTTGGTGAGTTCCTCCCATTCTCCCAATAAGTGATTTCTTGCTCTATCGAGAGAGAGGTCAAGGGCATCCCCCTCGAGATGTATCTCAACAACATCAACCTTGTCTTCATCGGATGTATTGTAGAACCGGAAATACTTTTCAGCTTTGAGTATCCAACCTTTAGGATCACCCCTATTGAACGCAGGAAATTCGATTTTGTGGTAAGGGCGGTGGTTATTATCGAAATAACTTGACTCTCCATCATCAAACCCGCCACCACCGCTGTTGTTTTTCTCTTTCGTAGCAGCTTGACTCTTTAGTGCAGCGATGCCATCTTTTAGGGTCTCCATAGATGCCAGTTTGGCTGCGATCGCTGCCAGTTGAGTGGCGATTGGATCCGGCGGAGTACCGCTACCTTCAACACTAACACGGGTTTGAACCATTTTTTGCGTCTTTGATTCCCGACAATGGAACCAAATAATAGGAACCGAGAATTTGATTAATTGAAGTAAACAAAGAACATGATAGTTGGCCAATTCGAGAAGGCTAATCTCCATAATTTGGATTACAGAACTTAATTATGAAACCAAAGACAATCTAAAAACTAAAGCGGTTGGCGCTCGTTTGGATACTCCTCTCTCTAAGTCTTCTATATCTTCATGGTATGGCTTAAGAAGACTCACGTGAAAGACCGGGTGTATTTTTAATTTGGGCGGTAGTTTGAGACGGTAAGAGACTTTGCCCACTCGTGCAATTACAGGGAAGGGACCTTCGTACTTCCTCACCAGTCCTTTGTGCACGCTTCGTAAGGACCTAAATTGTTGTGGCAATAGTTTTATCATGACTTGGTCTCCAACTTGGAACTCCTCATGCCTTCGCTTATTGTCTGCCAATTTCTTCATTTTCTTGGCCGCCTTATTTAGTGATGCTCGGGCCAGTTCAGCTTGCTCGTGCCATTCTTTAATTGCTTTGAAAGTGACAGGACTGCTTCCATTATAAGAGGCAGCTAAAGCGTTTGGAGTTAGTGGCTGTCGTCCTGTAACTATCTCGAAAGGGCTCTTACTTGTTGCTTCACTTCTTTGCATGTTGTAAGAGAATTGTGCCACGTCGAGGAGTTTTGCCCAGTCACGTTGGTTGGCACTCATATAATGTTGAAGGTACAACTCTAGTAATGCGTTGACCCGCTCGGTTTGTCCATCGGTTTGAGGATGGAAGCTGGTTGAGTAATTTAAACTTCTCCCTGCGATTTTGAACAACTCGGACCAAAATTTTCCAGTGAAGCGGGGATCGCGATAACTTACAATGATTTGTGGAATGCCCCAATATTTTACCACATGCTTGAAGAATAATCTTGTCGTCTCAGCTGCAATTACATCAACTGGTGCGAGAATGAATGTCCCATACTTGGAAAATCGGTCCACGACCACGATTATGCTACCATTCCCTTCGGACTTTGGCAAGCAAGTGATAAAATCCATCGAGACACTTTCCCATGGGCCATTGGGTGTCGGTAATGGTTCTAGCAATCCCCCTGGTTGCTGTTGCTCAATCTTATCTTGTTGACAAGACCAAGCAGGTTCTTATGTATGCTTCAACATTGTTCTTCATTTGGGGCCAATAAAAAGTACCTTCGATAAGCGCTAATGTCCGTTTTAATCCTGGATGGCCGGCCCATCTTGAATCATGACACTCCTTCATGATTGTACGTCTTAGATGGCCCCATCTAGGAACATAAAGTCGGTCTCTAGTGGTAAATAACAGGTCTCCTTTTAGCCAAAACCGCCTAGTCTTCCCGTCACGAGCTAAAGAAACTAGGTGTTTGGCAAAGTAATCTTGTTCCAAGCCCTCTTTGATTTTGTCTTGGATATCGAATGTAGGCCTTGTTATTGCAGCAAACTCGGCCTTTTGGCTTAAAGCGTCAGCGACAACGTTCGCTTTCCCTGTCTTTGTATTCCAAGACATAATCAAAGTCGGCAAGGAAATCTTGCCACCTGGCTTGCTTTGGGCTCAGCTTCTTTTGTGTTTGAAAGTAGCTAGTAGCAACATTGTCGGTTTTTATAACAAACCTTGACCCGAGAAGATAATGTCGTCATGTTCTAAGGCAATGAACGATGGTTGTCATCTCCTTTTCTTGCACCGTATATTTCTTCTCTGTGTCGTTTAGTTTTCGGCTCTCAAAGGCGATTGGGTGTCCCTCTTGCATCAGTACGCCTCTAATAGCGAAGTCTGAAGCATCGGTATGCAACTCGAAAGGCTTGGTAATGTCCGGCAATGTCTTCCGCCCGGATCGACCGCCGAGGCGGGCCTTAGGTCCAAAAAGAGGGGCGTTGCCCCGCTTCCGATTCACGGAATAAGTAAAATAACGTTAAAAGTAGTGGTATTTCACTTTCGCCCGAGGGCTCCCACTTATACTACACCTCTCAAATCAGTTCACAAAGTCGGACTGGAGCCAAGCTCAACAGGGTCTTCTTTCCCCGCTGATTCTGCCAAGCCCGTTCCCTTGGATGTAGTTTCACTGGATAGTAGCGTTTTCACTGATTTTTGCTCATAATGCAGGGTTACAGTTCCAAAGATCGCAAAGGAAACATGTTTGAGGAGTGGGATCTTCCAGAGCCTGGCGCAAAAGATAGCTCTGAGGTATGTTTACTTTTTATTTTATTTTATTAAATGTGTCTGCCAAAAAAATAAGAAGAGCATGTTGATCAATTTAAACTCTGCACCAAAAATATGTTCACTTGAATACTTTTTAAGGTATGGCAATTCCAAACACACTGCCTAATAACTTGCAATTTCAGAGTATTTTGTTGATCCTATAACATTGACATATTCTTCCAGCCCCAAAATTTATTTAGTGATTTCTGAGGTCCTTACGGGAACAATTTTTTATAATGTCATTGACCTTACCTGAATGACTTTGCATATGAACTTGATGGAACAGAATACAGATCATAGACATGTTTCCTCTGACCAAGATCAAAACTCAATGCTTAAGGTGATATGCAACCAAAGAGATCGTTTTCGGGCATGCCTTCGTGAGACGGAAGAGGTATGCTTTTTTACTTGCCATAGGTGATTTTTTTATTTTTGCCCGTAGGTAGCAAAATTGGCATGTTGGGGAAGAGGTCAAAAAACAGGTTTGGTTGGGTTATCATCACTAAATAATAAGTGTTGCAATGATTATATCATATCATAATAGATAATAAAATGACCCGGGTGGCTATATGCATCAAAGCATCTTGGGTAACTTTCGACCAATTTACATATAAGCTAATTGTTTACTTTTCTCTTGGAGATAAAACATAATAACCCAAGTTAACCCCTTTTTAAGTAAATGGAGCAGCTCACTTGTGTGAACTTGTTAGGAAATAAGGCAGTTGAAGGAGAGGATAGGGGTGCTGACAACTGAATTGGATAAGACGAAAGCTGACAATGTCAAACTTTATGGAAAAATCCGTTACGTTCAGGATTATAATCTAGAGAAAGTAGTCTCTAGAGGATCAAGGAAGGTGTTGTATTTATCATCTATTTCTTTTATTACCATTTTTTCTCAGTTGTGGTGCTTTCTTTGCTTAAACCATCTTCATATCATTGCAGCAATTAGTTGAAGATCTTGAAAGTGGTTTCAGCTCAGACGTAGAATCAAAGTATAAGAAAATATACGAGGATGATATAAATCCTTTTGCGGCATTCTCTAAAAAGGTTCTTCACAGTCATCTTTAATGCCCTTGTACTCACATCCTATCTATCATTCCCTCCAATACATGTTTTTTGCTCATACATAAAAAATGGGAAAGCGTATACTGTTTTGAGGATTAATTAGAGATGGCGGTTTCGAATAAATTACTTATAAACTCGTCGGCGCATGTTGTCTCATCTCCATTTAGTAATTTATAAAATAAAAAACGTAAAGAAACCATTCAGGTTGGTTGAACAAGCTAGAAGTCGCTACTTTTTTTTTTTTTGCATTACACCATCAAAATCTTTGTATTAATTAGGTGCATTGTGTTGGGAAAAAAGTAGTTGGGCTCAACCTAACCTGCCAATCCGGTTTTTCATGCGCGTACAAAGCACGTAGAAGTGGAATTCCACTTTGTTAGAGAGAAGGTTGCACATGAGAAATTATCAGTTCAGTTTATCTCAACAAACAATCAAATAGCTGATGTCATTACAAAGCCGTTATCTTCTCGATGTTTTCCCTTTTTGAAGTCCAAGATGATAGGTTGCACATGATAGTTTTAAGGGGGCCTCTTATTAGGAACAAAGTTGAGGGTGAGCCTTAAAGCAACTGGTAAGGTAGCTATTTTGTAACCTTGAGGTCATGGGTTTAATAGGAAACAACCTCCTGCACAATAAGAGTAGGGTAAGGCTACGCAAAGCACCGGGTACTCTCTTTTAGGAACAAAGATGAAATATACATGGAAAAATGTGTGGGTCGGGGAGTTGCCCTGTTAGAACGGGTTTGTCTTTGGATGGATGAGTTGCCTGGTGGGAAAATTGGAAGATGGGAAAACAATTGAAAATTCAAGAGCAGGGGATGATCTACTAAATTATGGAGTGGAGTTAACCATTCCGATCAATGTTTAGTTTTAATATTAGTGTTCCTTCATTTTTCTGAAGAGTTGATATTTTTGTTAATCAACTTAGGGATTACCTTTGTAATTGTTTAGCCTATCTCGTGATAGGATGTTTGTTCTATATCTAAGCTTTTGATTTTTGGGTTCTAACATATTCACAATTAAAAGCTGGTTATGATACACCCATCAATTTTCTCCCTCCCACGTATCCTGTGCTGTTACATAACCCTTTAAATTCATTGCGGTAAAACATCCACTACGTCTTGATGAGGAACCAAAATACAAGTAATCATACTTCAGAGGTGCTGTAAACTGCAACACATTTTGAGCTTCCTCAAGTCTCCACCAACGCTTCAATCATTTCAATGTGGTTGAATCAGTGGTGTACTGTAAGATCTGAGGCTCGCTTGTTCATCAGCATTGATTTGACCAACAATGACTACTGACTTGAGGGAGTGGCCAATAGAACACAGGTAGGTGAGGTTGACAGGGACGAAGGTCATCGCCAACGGTGGAGGGGTGTGGTGTTGGTGTGGTCGCCGACGAAAAAACCAAATAGGATGTGATGGTGTATTACATAGGTAGGTTAGGCTTTTGTATTTTGTTGTTGACTTTTAGTTTTTGTTCTTTTTTGTTTTTTTTAATAAAGGGGATTTTTGCCTCTTCATAAAAAGTTTTAACAAATTTTTCGACGTTCATCCACTCCAAGGACTGTATGTTACCGTGATTGAATAGTGGGGACATAGTTTGGGACCAAACATAAAATATTGGTAAGCCATAGGGCCTATAATAAACTCACACAGGTAAAAGACCTCCCTGCCATAAATGTTGTCAACAAATTTGATTGCAGCTAGCAGCGAAAAGGTGCATTCATTCGCCCTTTGAGCATTGAGTTTCAAACCTACAAGCACAAGGATTAGGGCTTGGTTAGGTACTAGTTGAGCCTAAGACAACTGGTTCATTAGACCTAGTGGGATTTTTTGTGGTGGCCATATAAAGTACATGCCTGCATCTTGATAGGTTTTCTTTTTGTTCACATATTTTTCTTAACCATATACTGTTTTTATTTCTATCAGGAAAAGGATCAAAGGTATAAGGAACTTGGTTTGAGAGACAAAATTACACTTACGAGTGGGCGATTTCTTCTTGGAAACAAGTAAGAAGCTATATATTGCTCATCCCCCATAGTGTAATGATGGAAATAAAAAGCATCTGGGACAAAATCATATTAAGCAATTATAGCCAGGCTGAATGATTAATGTTAGCCTTGTGGGGGATGATCACCAAAATGGGTATTTTAAACTATATTTGTAAAGGTTAGCAATGTGATGCTTAATAGATACTTGGCATTCTGGGTCTGGGAATCTTCTAAAAAGAATCAGTCCTGCTGCTATAGAGGGCAAAATGGATAGTTGGGGTGGGTTAAAATGCATTCAGGTTCGGGTTCGGGTTCAGATGGGTAAATATCAAGTACTTGTCATCAACAAGATTATATTACAATGATGAGCTGACTCAGTTGAATAGATTGACTTATTTTGTTTGATCCTTCGTACCCATGTTTAAACTTTTTATTATGTTAAACTTTTTATTATGCAGGTATGCACGAACATTTGCGTTCTTTTACACCATTGGGTTGCATATTTTAGTATTTAGCTGTCTCTACAGGATGTCAGCCTTAAGTAACCTCAGGTAAATCCCCTGGGTTTGTTTCATCTCGAATAATATACATGATAGTTTTCTTTCGTGTAACTAAAAGCTTAAATCATATTTCAGCCATGGACCTGAAGAATTTGGTGGCAACGAGAAAATCATTAATCTTCCCCATTCGATTTCGATGTAGCCCGGCAGACCAAATTACCCCTTATGTAATTTGGTTTTGTGTCCACCTCATAAGATTGTTTTTAAGAATTTGATCCATACATAATATTTTAGTTGTTTATCATGTAAATCATATCTAGACCTGAATTCAACCCTCTCTATTACGCAACCCATCTACTATACCGTACACTCGTCACAATTATAAGCGGAACAATTCTCCCTCAAAATTTAGTTGTTAGACAGTCATCTTTTCTTTTTCATGCCACTTTATTAGTGCAATTCCACAAGTGAAGTGATATAATTCAGAATTTTCAAAACTTAAGGGGCGCTCGTATGATCGAATTCAGTGGAATTGGAATTTTAATTCCATTTCAGTGGGTGTGGTTGGCTTGGTGAGGAATTTGAAATTTGAATTAATTACATCCAGATTTGAATTCTAAATCCCATCTTATTGCAAAATGATTTTGGTGGAACCTTTTAAAAGAACCTAAATAACCCAAAATACTTCCATCAGCTGCTGTCGATTGCCACCATTTGACTTGGCCCATGGCTGCCATGGTCGACTGCAATCGACTAATCCATGCCCGACACGGTCTAGTGTCGACCGCCACCCCGCCCATCATGGCTGAACACATTGGTTGAAATGCCACCAGCACATTGACCTTCATTACACTTTCTTTAACATACTCGCTACGGGTGTTGTAAACCTATATTAATTCTACTAGAGGCTCTAACCCCGTGTATTGTACGGATTTAATAAGAAATTATTAAATATTTATTAGTGAAGAGTTAGTAATTATAAGATGTGATTGAAATTACATTTGAGTAAGTAAATTGATTAGTAGATAATATATTTTAATTTTTTTAAACCTTTCATTTTATAAAATTATCGTTTTGAAAAAAATTGTTTATTTAATAATATCTTGTTGTGTAAAAACTCTAGGTTTGTTTTGTAAAAAATGTTTTATATAAAACTTTTATTCTTAAAATGATTGAGTTCAAAATATTTCATAATTTAAAAGGTTACTTTGTTTTAGAAATTTTTTTCACAGTTTTAGATAATTTTGATTTTGAAAAAATGTATTTTTTAATTAAATACATAGTTTTTTAATTAAAAAAAATATCTCGTTGCCTTTTTTTTCTTTCTTTTTGTTGATTTTTTTAGAATTAAAATATGTGACTAGAATTAGTTCCGCGGTTCATGATGTACAAAGCGTACAAAGCAATCTTGACCGTTTATTTAAAAATCTCAGCACCTGACATTCAAAGTGTGATAATTCCAACATGTTTTTATTAAAAAGGGATGTTTCTATTAAAAAGGGTAGTAGTGTAATTTCAGTCCATTAGCATTATTAATAACACAATTTAAAAAACAATTGTGTGATTTCATGACCCCAAAATATTAGGCTTTTTTAACGATCCACAACTGCATAATAACGAAGAGGTTAATTACTGCTATTGCGTGATGATTGACTATAAAATACTCAAGTAGACCATATATAGGTGATTAACACCCAAAAACCTAACATTTTTTGAAAACATCTATAACAATAATCATGAAGAAAGTTAAAAAGAACGTCGATGCTAGTATGTTGAATCATATTATATGAGAAATTTATAAGCCCTTGACTATATACTTACAATCTCAGATGTTTTGCTTATTACAGTTTATAGGACCGGTGAAGGGCATGCACTTACAACACAACACAATAAGGAGAGTTGCTAAAAACACTTAACTAATCAAATAATGAAACTGGTTAACCTCTTGTAATGATACTAAAAACACAAGTAAATATGAGACAGAACAAGATAGCAAAACACACAAGGAGTTGGTTTTTAAGATTGCAGTATATTGCTTTCTCAAGTTCTATTACAAGTATTACAAAACATATCAAAAAGTTACAAGTACTTGAGATACATATATTACATCCTATAGCCGACCATACTTTAAAGGCTAGCTGGATACAATTGAATAGACATAACAAAATCAATTGTAGAGTCAAAAGGCAGATTGCCTTTTGACTAGTGACTATAACATGTCATAACTCACATCCTAATATATTACAAAAAGGATAAAGTACATGAAGTAGAAAGTTATAGACTCATGACCTCAATGTACAGTTACTAAAAGCATGGACATTTTCACCAACTTATGTAAGTTGGTGACTTTACAGAGTTGTAGCGGAAAGTGGTCCAGCTTTATGTAAAGTACATCAGATAAAGCATGTATCCTAAAAGTCTTCGGAAGAAATCTGTCTTCTAGTGTTGACTTCGGAAGACTTTGTCTTTGAAGCTTCGGAAGACTCCATCTTTGGATTCGGAAGATATTGGTCTTGGATTTGGAAGATTTCAAACTTAGAATATTTCTGTTGCTGGTGTGAAACTTCCGAAGCATTCTTCATCAGTACACTTGTGCATGCATGTAGGAGACTTTGAGTGTTTGAGTTGCATCAGCCTTTACATTTAATCCATACAAACTCCCCCTAAGCTGATGCTACCAAAACACTTTGAAGACTTCAGATATTAATAGTCCTCATTATGATGATGACCATCCCTTTCTTTATGAGATGATCAGGATCACTCAGACTCTCAAAGTGTCTTCTCATGTCAAAAAGATCATGCAGAGGCAGATTGAACATGTCTTGCCTGTGTAGACATTCTTAATGCTTTGATCTCTGATGACATACCACCTTTCTAGATTTGTGGTGTATGTCCAGGACAGGATGGGTCTTCCTGATGCTAGAGGACCTGTTTGAATGGAAGATGATGGAGCATCCTCTGGTTACACATTCTCAAGATGTTCCGACTTATCCTGAGGTTCTGAAAAGGATGCTTCTTTCTTCTTCTTCTTTGGCTTTGGTTTTGAAGCCATCCTTTTTCTTCTTTTTGTTCCTTTTAACTGAGAAGACTGTCCTGCAACACCTGGTTGATCTTCTTTGTCTTTCTCAGTTGGGTTTTCCTCCCTCACAAGTTCAGAAGGAGAGGAAGTTTAACCCTGTTGTGGATCAGAATATGAAGCTTGTTGAGTCTTAGCAGGAGGTTTAGGTTGTGTTGTCTTTGGTTGTTCAACCTTAACCTCCATTTTAGGTGGAGCTTGACTTGGAGGGGAGTGTAAGTCTATTAGCTCTCCACTCTTGATCTTCTGCTTGATTACCTTGATATGCTCATCTATAGTGGACAAAGACATAGGGCCAAGTATCCTTTCGGAGAATCCATACAGCTTCAAGAAGCTCATCATCCTCTGCCTGTCCGCAGACTTCTTCATACTTTTCTGGATGATGGCTCTTGACTTTGCAGCCTCTTCCTTTAGCTTCCTTTTAGTGATCTTTCTTTCCTTGACTATCTCAAGTTCAAGTTGTTTGAGGTACTCAATCTCAATATAGTCATAGGATAAAGGAAGAAGTGCAACAGCCTGATAGAGGCCTGTGGCACTCAGGTAGTTGATCATTTTGATCCTATCTTCTTGTTTGTCTACGTGAGGTTCTTGTTGAGCCACATCCTCTTGTGCAGGATTTTATTGAACTGGGGAGAGAGTAGGCACATGCTTGTACAATCTTTTCTTTCTTCTTTCTTCTTTGATTTGAATCAGTAGCTCTGCATCTTCTTTCTCCTTTCTCTCCTTTGACACTTCCATGTCAACCAGTTCATTTAATTCTTTTAAAGGGAGAGAATGACATTATCAATGTCATAGTTCCTGGTCTACAAGTAATTGATCCTAACTGCCCTCAACTCATCATCCAGAGTGTTTGGCCTAGGGGCAGTCCTGATAGCAGTTTTCATGAGTCTTACAGACCCGGTAGAGGAACCTTCACCCCTTAGTTTCTTTTTCCTCTCTCTCTCCTCCTCCTCAATCTCCTTAGAAGTCATTTTTCTTTTCCCTTTGTCACTCACATATCTTTGTGAATCAGGGTGGAGAGAGCTTTGGCCTTCATTGCTTGGTAGCTTCCAAGCTCTGGCCAGAGAGAGGTTGAGAGCCACCTTCACCAGTGTCTTAAAAAGGATATGAATCTCTACAACAATTGATGATGAGACAGGGCTCTCAGGTTCTACCACTAGGCCTTCAGTCAAGGTTTCCCCTAAGAAGCTAATCTTAGGGTCTGCCTCAACATCCAGTTGACCGATGGCATTGCCTGATTGCCTTAATCTCCTTCTGAAGCTAAACTCTGCAGTGATCATGTCTTAGATTCTTTGAGCCAGCTTGTCTTGATTGGCTTTGGTTGACAAGTGGCATGTTGACTAGATCCAGACCTTCATAGAAGTTCAAGGTCTGAAAATTGAAGACCTCTTGCTATCCCTCTTGCTATCCTTGAACTCTAAGAATGATGAGGGCTCTTCTGTTTTCATCATACATCCACCCAATAATGTGATTTGAAGTTGGTGGATATGACATTGCCCTTGGTATTCCTTCCTCAAACAGACTCTAAATATAGGAGTCTATGGAGTTCACATCAATGTGAACTTGAGGAAGTTGATAAGTATGCACAATTACAAGTGAGGATGGCGAGTCCTCAATGTCCATACTCCCTGAAGAACTCCCATGTTCTGTGACTGCAATGACTTTCTCCCTCTTTTTGGTAGCATCACCCTCTTGCATAGGTGAGCTAAGAGTTAGGTCAATCACACTCACAGGTTCTTGTGTTCTTGGTTGAGCTCCTCTTAAAGGTCTCCCAGCTAGTTATTCCCTGAGATAAGAAATCTCAAGTTGCTGATCATTGACCCTGTTTTGTAAGGTAGTCACATGAGATTCAAGATGACTAACCTTGGAGACTAAATAGGTGCATGTTTGTGACAATTGTTGCACCTTTAGCCTCATATTCCCTTCATCTTCATTAGAAGAATCATTTGGGGATGAGATGATTGGACTAGAGTCCTCTCTCTCATCATCAGCTTCAGATTCTTGGCTGTTGGATTTCCTCTGCTCACTAGAAGCCTCAGTTGAGGTGTCAATAGACTGATTTGCCATGGTTGAGGTCTTAATGATGGAATCACTTGCAAAGTGAGAGCCTCTTCCATATGGACTTCCTGAACAGGTTCAGAAGTGTCCACCTTAGTAATGGGTGACTGATGTGGGTTAGATATAGGAGACTCAGGAGTACTCATCTCTCTTTGAGTAGTGAAAAAGAAGAGAGAATCATAGTACTCACTGAAACCTAAATCTTCATCAGTATAAAAGTCAAGGTTAGGAATGGGTTGGTTTGAATCTAAAGGCTTGGGATGGTAGCTGTCCCCTGAAGGTTGTTCACTTGAGTGTTGAGACTCAGAGTGAAGGCTTAAGGCAGTTGGGCTAGTGAGCTCATCAGGCTGAGCATGAGAAACCTCAACACTGATCTTTGAAGTAACAGGAGTGGTTTGCTCAACAGGGGAAGTGGGAGCTCAAGTATCCACTTCCTCCTAAATGGGTGAGTACATAGGGGCCTACACATACTCAATAGTATGAGCAGGGGTTCGTTTGGATTTTCTGTGGTAGGTGAGGATGATTTGTGGCTGTTGAGGTGGTTGAGATGTAGAAGGTGTGGGTTCAAACACTAGTTGGTGCTACTAGATTGTCACCTTGAGCAATGAGCTCTAACATTTTTGGGACAAGGGCTGTTTCTACCCCAGAGAAGCCAACAGTAGGCTTTCTCAAGATTTTAAAGATGTCGGGCTACATCTGTCCCAGCTTAAGAATATTACCTGTTCCCCATAACTGTGAGCCCAGTTCAAAGTTAAGAATGTGTTGAAAATATCTAGGGAACATGTAGTATTATAAAGAGTCCAAGTTTGCAAGCAAATTTGTATAAACAAACTGAGAGTACCTGAACTTGACTCCCTGAATCATCCCATGGACAATGAAGAAGAGATCTTCAGGAATCTGGTCCCATCCTCCATGCTTGTTTGACAAGCTGTGGATAACCATATGGAGCAGGAATTTCCATTAGGATGAGACCTTCCCTGAAGGTCTTTATAGAGAAGTCTCCCTCATAGCCTATCTACTCAAATGAGTTATTAACAGATTCTTTGGGGAAGAACACCTCATCATCCAGCTGAAGATGAGTGTTGATGATGGTCGGAGTGATAAAGACTATTCTACCCTGCACTGTGGCAAATAGTGCCTTCTCCCCATCCATAACGACCTCTTGGCAGGTCTTCCAAAATTTGAGCGGATGATCCTCATATAGTGTAGGATCAATGGTAAGGGAGGTGAAGTAGTTGGATAGAACTAAGAAACGACAAACCTCTAATAAATGTGGATCTTTCTCAGAGTGTAACAGAGCAACTTGGTTGTGTTGCCTATGTAAGTGCATGGAGAAATCTGGGTCATTTCTACGGTTTAGGTTAGCCATTGTGAGAAAGCTTAAGGCTGAAGAAATATGAACAAAAGTAATTTTAGAGAGAAATTTGGGGTTTACGTTTGGAGGAAAGATGAAGATGATAGAAAGAGGGGGAACCGTTGGGTTTATATGTGAAAAGGATTTAAG
>BJCM01265854.1:0-13234 GCA_018326385.1 Flaveria bidentis | reverse complement strand
GTGCACCATATTCACTGACCACAAGAGCTTGAAGTACTTCTTTGAGCAGAAGGACCTGAACATGAGACATAGATGATGGTTGGAGCTTATAAAGGATTATGACTGCGAGATCTATTACCATCCAGGCAAAACCAACGTGGTGGTGGACGCCCTTAGTCGGAAAGAGAGACCCGAATCGATTCGGGTGAAAGCGTATCAGCTAATCATGACCTCTGACGTGATGAAACAAGCTAAAGAGTTTCAAGATGAGGCATTAAAGGAAGAGCATCTTAACTCTGAGAGAATGAGAGGTCTGGTCGTAGAATTGGGTGAAAACACGCTTGGTGTTAGAACTCGATTCGGAAGGATGTGGATTCCTCGTTTTGGGGAGCTACGTATGAAGATCATTGATGAAGCTCATAAGACTCGATAATCTATTCATCCCGGTGCCACACAGATGTACCACGACATGAAGAAAGATTATTGGTGGCCAGGTATGAAGCGTGATGTGGTGGAGTATGTTAGTAAATGCCTTACTTGTCTACAGGTGAAGGCCGAGCAGCAAAAGCCGTATGGAAAGATCCAACCTTTGGATATACCAGAATGGAAGTGGGAGCACATCACCATGGATTTCATTACGAAGCTGGCGCGTACTCCAAAAGGGTATGATGCTATATGGGTGATTGTTGACCGTTTGACGAAGAGTGCTCACTTCCTACCGATCCGCGAGACATATTCATCAGAGAGGTTGGCGGATATTTTCATCAAGTAGATTGTAACTCGTCACGGTGTACCGGTGTCTATTGTGTCTGATCGTGACACCCGGTTTACATCCAAATTCTGGAAGAAATTCCACGACGCTATGGGGATGAGGTTACATATTAGCACGACTTATCATCCCCAAACTGATGGTCAGTCCGAGAGGACTATTCAGACATTAGAGGACATGCTTCGGGCATGTGTGATTGATTTTGGGGGAAGTTGGGATGACCACCTACCGTTAGCCGAATTCTCATACAACAACAGTTATCATGCCAACATTAGTATGCCACCCTATGAGATGTTATACGGTAGGAGATGCAGAACACCCGTCTGTTGGGGTGATATTGGTCAAAAAGAATTAGGGAGCATTGAGGTGATCGAGGCTACGACTGAGAAGCTTGTAAAGATCAAAGCCTTCATGAGGGCAGCCAAAGATAGACGAAGTCGTATGCTAATAAACGACGCAAACCGATCGAGTTCCAGGTGGGTGACCGGGTTATGTTGAAGGTCTCACCTTGGAAGGGAATCATTCGATTCCGAAAGCGGGGCAAGTTGAGCCCAAGGTATACAGGCCCTTTCCGAATCACCGCTCGAGTAGGAGAGGTGGCCTATAGACTAGAGTTACCGGATGAGTTAAGTGGAATTCACCCGACATTCCATGTATCCCATATGAGAAAGTGCTTGGTAGATGAAGATATGATTGTACCACTGGAGGATATCGAAGTGGATGAACGGCTCAATTATGTGGAGCAACCAGTGGCAATCATTGATCGAAAAGAGAAGCGGCTGAGGAATAAAGTGGTTCCTCTTGTGCGTGTACAGTGGAAGCCCAGGAAAGGATCTGAGTCAACATGGGAAACTAAAGAAGAAATGAGGCAGCATTACCCACGTTTGTTCGAGGAATAACAGGTTTCAGGAACAAAACCTATTTAAGGGGGGTGGACTTGTAACACCCGAATATTTTGAAGTCGACGAATGAAGAAAAAGAAATAACGTCCAAAGTCGAGGGACCAAACTCACCAACGAGAGAAAGTTGGGTGAGTGGGGGTATTTAAAGGGAGAGGGCAGCCCTTACCCTCTCCCCACACCCAAAATTCAGCTAAAGAAAGAAAGGAAGAGAGAAAAGGGAGAAAAGGAGAAAGAGGTTGGTTCGAGTGGATTCAAGTATGCAAAATCGTCATATAGAGAGTCTAAATGAAGCTCTACTTCTCGGTGTGGTTTGTGTGAGTTCTAGGACCCCCTCTTTTAAACGTTTTGGTCGATGTTAGGGCTGGAACACATCTAAAAACCCATTTTTGTATGTGTGTGTTTGACCCATTTGTATGTGTTTGTGTGTGATGCGTTTGGAGTTTGTTTCTGGGCTTGTGTGTGCTTGAATGGTGTTGTGGTATGCATTCCTAAGGTTTAGGATGGTTGATTTGGGCTTAGAATGGGTTTGGATGAGCTTGGAGGTCGAAATTGGCAAATTGGTTCAGGATGAACTGCATTCTGCATCAGTTAGGGCTAGGCGACCGAATGGAGGCCATACGGCCAAATGAGGTGTGACTGAGGTTCATTCTCATGATTGAGGTTCAATCGCATGTGAGACGTATTACTGGAGCTCATACGCCTGCTAGTCGTGCGATTGAGGGTCGATCGCAAGGGAGTTATGCGACTGAGGCCCATACGCCTAGTTCCATCCACATTAGGTCCATTCGCATTAGTGCACATCCGCATTAGTTCATTCGCATGGGTGTTTAATCACATATTGTCCATTCGCACGATTGGGTGTTCATCTACAGAGGTGTTCATCTGCATTGATCCATTCGCATGATGTTCAGTCTCCTGGAGGCCATGCGACTGAAGGGTGCCCATACACCCATATAGGGCTGGTGTACCCGAGGAAAAGCATAGTTTAATTACTAACTTTTGGGGGAAAGTGTAGATGTAATTTTTGACGCGGAAGTTCCCGTAAGTTCATGTAGATGACTGTTGTGGCCTTAGTGGTTGTGTTGGGCATGATGATGATGTTGCATGTTTATGCATGATGTATGCTATGTATGTATGTATGATGCCCTGTATGAGGATGACTGTGTATGATGATGCTCCTTATTATGTATGTTTATCGTTCCCGTGACTTTACATTGAACGTTAATGAATGAAATGAAAGTATTATATAACGTAAAGTGAAAGATAATAAAAGGAGGAACATGATGAATGAAAGCATGCATTAATGAACGAATGAATGTAAGAAGGCTTGCAAGCAAATGTATGGAGGTGCACACCCAATGAAAGAGTTAGCTCAATGGTGTGCGGGTTAGCTACCCCGAAGGATGCACACTGGGGTCCAATCTTTGTGATTGACCATGGAAATTAAATCTGATATTAAGTCCTTAAACATTTTAAAATCTGATTTCAAAAGGCCAGAAACTGACATAAAATGAAAATTGATGAGTTAGAGAAAACTGTATCCTTTTTAAACATGAACACTCCAACTATAGGGATTAAATCAAAGATTTAATTGCCAAGTTAATTAAGGCTCAAGCCTAGCTAGTTATAGCAGATTCCAAAGCACAAAAGTATGCTATTGAAGAGTATAACTTCAAAACCATTCTTGCATCATACTTGCCCTCAAAGATCAGTTATCAAAACAAAAATGGGTTGGGAACCAATAAAATAGCTCCATCACACTCTTATGAGTGTATAAGACAACAAAGATGTGGTACTGAAGAGCAAGTTTGTAAGGTTTCATATAAGGCTAATGCAATCCAAAACATCCAAATAGTCTGTCCTGCATACATGCATAAAGTGCTGAAGTTGAATGCTTCGGAAGTTTCACATTCTGCATTAGAAAATATTCTAAGTGTGAAATCTTCCAAATCCAAGACTAATATATTCCGAAGCCAACATGAAGTCTTGTGAAGCTTCAGAGACAAAGTCTTCCAAAGCCAGTTTATGAAGACTAATTTCTTCCGAAGACTTTTGAGTACATGCTTTATCTGATGTACCTTTTACCATAAAGCTGGACCACCTTTCCGCTGCAACTCTGTTTGACTCACCAACTTTCACAAGTTGGTGAAAAGGTCCATGCTTTTGGTAAACTGTTCATTGAAGTCTTGAGTCTGTTTCTTTCTACTTTATGTACTTTTATCCTTTTTGTAATATATTAGGATGTAAGATATGGCATGTCATAGTCACTAGTCAAAAGGCAATCTACCTTTTGACTCTACATTGATTTTGTTGTTGTCTAGATCAT
This sequence comes from Flaveria bidentis, assembly GCA_018326385.1. Taxonomy (NCBI): domain Eukaryota; kingdom Viridiplantae; phylum Streptophyta; class Magnoliopsida; order Asterales; family Asteraceae; genus Flaveria; species Flaveria bidentis. Next base: position 9,258 of record BJCM01265854.1, on the reverse strand, counting down.
GTATCCAACTAGCATTCAAAGTATGGTCGGTTGTAGGATGTAGTATAAAGTATCTCTGGTCCTTTGTATCTAAAACCTATGCTTTGTAACACTTGTAAGGAACTAGAGAGCAATATACAACATTCTTGAAAACCAAACACTTGTGTTATTTTGTTCTTGTTTTGTCTCTTATTTACTTGTGTTTCTTAGTATCATTGTAACTGGTTACTAGTTCCCCATTTGATCTGTTAAGTGTTCTAAATCAATATCTCCTCATTGTGTGTTATGTTTTAAGTGACCAAACCCCCTCAAATGGTCCTTCAATTGATATCAGAGCTTTCAAGGCTCTTGATAGTAAGATCTCACCATCTTAAGATCCCTCACACACACAAAATACTTCACATTTCAAATGGCAGCTATCACTAAAGTTGATATGGAAATTGGAACCATGACAAAGTCCCCATTGATCACTCTTGAAGATTTTGACACTTGGTGCTAAAGAATGGAAGGTTTCACCAAGTCTCAAGACTCCAGGATATGGGAGTCTGTTGTCTCAGGACCTTACATACCAAGCACCTCTTTAGCTGCTACTAGAGGTGGTATGATTCCAAAGGCTATGGCTGACTACTCTGATGAAGATAGAAAGAGAGTAGAAATTGATCAGAAAGCCATGACAGCCCTTCAGAGTGCTTTTCCAAACTCTGTTACAGAGGTTTCAAGAAATCCAAAAGAGCTAAGCAGTTGTAGGATGCATTGAAACTAATGTACGAGGGTTCTACTAAAGCCTATGAGAACAAGAAGGATCTCCTGAAGCAGTAGTTTGAAAATTTCACCATTAAAATAGGTGAAACCATGACTCAACAATACTTCATGTATGTTGAGAGTGTTGACACTCTATGGATGTTGGAGTGACTCTTGAAAACATGGACATTGTAAGGAAGTTTATGTCCTCTCTTCCTAGGCAATGGACACATTATTGTGTTGTTATCAAGAGGATTGAGTTGTATGGTATTCTCAGTGGATACCAGATGGAGATGAACATGCAAGGTTCATTTGGTAACTCCAACAATCAAATGAGTTCATCCCTGCATGTGACTGAAATGGATAACATAGAACCTTAATATCATCTTATATGCTACCCTGACAACTCACAAAAGGTTCCTTTCATCACCTTCCCGGAGACACCAAGAGAAAGCTACACTTAAGGAAGCCCATTCCAAGAGACAAGTTCTTCACATGCCTTTGTGTCTTCTGATGAAAGCTCAAGAAACTTTCTATTCACCCTTGAAGACCTGGACTGTATCCATCCAGATGACCTGGAGTACGTGGAGGTAGTCCAGCAGATGGCTCTTCTCACTCACAGAGCCAAGAAGTTCTACAAGAAGACAAGAAGGAAGTTTCCCAGCAATAAGCCAATGGAAAGTTTGGGCTGGATAAAAGCAAAGTCAAGTGTTACAACTGTATCCAAATGGGTCACTTTGCTAAGGAGTGCAATGCACCAAGGACAAATGGTGGCCAAGCACAAACCAGACCAAACTACACTGAGAAAGTCACCCAGAATGAGAAGCCAAAGAAACAAGCTGCAGTTGCTGTTGAAGAAGAAGGCTTTGACTGGAGTTTTTAGGTTGAAGATGCATCTCCAAACCAAGCACTAATGGCTGACCATGATGAAGCAAAGGTACTGGAACATCTCTGTACACTTGAATGTATTGCTAAAGTTAATAGATACAGGTCCTACAACTTAGAGATAAGATTTGATCTTGAGTCCTTAAATATCTTAAAATTTGATTTCAAAATATCTAAAAATGACTATAAGTTAAAGATAGAGGACATAGAGAAAACCATTTTAGTTCTTAAACATGAACATACCAACTACAACTCAGATCAAAGATTTCATAACCAAGTTGACTGAATGCCAGGCTGAACTTATGATCAGCAAAGTCAGGGCAGAAAAATGTGTTCTTGAAGAAGAGACCTTCAAGAACATTATATCCTCATCCTTGCATGCAAAAGTTTGTTATCAAAATAAGCAGGGACTGGGATCTAGTGAGACAACTCCTCCACACATAATCTTGTTTGTATGATCTCCTAGTTGTGAAACTTGTGAAGATGAGCTTCCTCTTATAGACCCCTTGACTGAAGTGGATGAAGAAGTGATAGTGGAGAATGCCTCTAAGAAGAGTGAAGAAGAGGATTCTAAGAAGGGTCACTATCCTTCTGAGGAAAGTAAAAAGCTTGTGATGACCAAGTCTATGAGAAAGAATTTAATCAGAAAGAGCAAGAGAAAAGCAAAGAAGGCTTAGGAGATCAAGGCCACTTTTGACTCTAAGCAGAAACAAGTCTTTATCTCTATAGGGTTTGAAGTGGTTAAGACTAAAGACATCAACTTGAACTCTAGTAACAAGAGTTCTGGTTCATGTTCAAATCATCCCAGCGTCAACAAGAAGGCTAACCAGTTCTGTAACACTGCTACACAGCCCGAACCATCCAGCTCCAAGTGCAGTTCTCACCCTAAAAGAACTGTCTCAGCATCTGCAAAGATGAAAGTGGAAAGGGAAAGTGATCAAGTTCAGCCTTGTTCTCAAAAGAAGGCTCTTAGGAAGAAGAAAACGAACTGTGTTACATGTGAGAGTACTTCTTATCTTGCTAAAGATTGTTTCTACAATCCAAGAAGCACTCTCCATGTGATCAAAGAAGAGACTTCTAAGAGTTCCAAGAAGAAAATAGCTTTGAAAGAAAAATTTGTTTCCTTTGGAAGTTCCAAAACGAAGATGAAAGGAAGTGGAAAATTGCATTCGGAAGAAAAGTTGGTGTCGGAAGAAGGTAATACTTCTGAAGCACTAAAGCCTACTGCAGTGATAGCAAGATCTTCCAAATGACCAGTCATTAAAACTTCCAAAGTCTGTCAAACTTTTGAAGTATTGAAGGTCAAGTCTAAATTTCCAAAGGAGGTGTGGAAGTTCAAGAAAGACCAAGTGACTAAAACTTCTCCATTAACAACAGCAAAGGATCCTAAAAAATATGACTATAGGATCAATTACTGTTTCATTTCCTTCAACTTCTTTTGATAAACCCAAGACAAGCAAGGCTTCGACTTCCAAATGAAACTAACTATCTCTTTTGTGTATGAACAACTCAAGACAAACAAGAATGTCTGGATCATTGATAGTGGTTGTTCCAGGCACATGATAGGCAATAGGTCACTACATTAAAACTTTGAAAGAATTGATGGAGGGCTAGTTTCTTTTGGAGGAGATGAGGGTGGTTAAATATCTAGAAGGGGCAAGGTCACAAATGGTAAGCTCAACATTGAGAAGGTAAACTTTGTCAAGGAGCTTGGATACAATATTTTGAGTGTATCTTAACTTTGTGATTAGAGTCATAACATTCTCTTCATTGAGCATGAGTGCATTGTTTTCAAGCCCGGGGTGGTCATTCCTAATGAGCATTTTCTGCTTAGAGCCCCCAGGAAAGGGAACATGTACAAGATGGATTTACAAGAAACATCTCCCTCAGGAGAAGTTTCAGGCTTTCTATCTAAAGCAAATAGTAATGAGTCTTTTCTCTAGAATAAAAGAATGTGCCATGTAAACTTTAAAAACATGAATAAGCTAATTAAGAATGATTTGGTAACTGGAATGCTAAAGAAAGAGTTTACAAGTAATGATCATTGTGTTGCATGCCTGAAAGGGAAGCAACACAAGGTATCTCCCAAGCCAAAGGAAAGAAACTCCATCACTACTCCCTTACACTTGTTACATATGGATCTCTTTGGCCCCACCAGTGTAATGATTCTAGGAAGGACCTCTGTAAGGTTTGATATAAGGCTGATGCAACTCAAAACACCCAAAGTCTCTCCTACATGCATGCATAAGTGTACTAAAGTGGAATGCTTCGGAAGTTTCACACTCTGCCTTAGAAAATATTCTAAGTGTGAAATCTTCCGAAGCCAAGACCAATATCTTCTGAAGCCAAGACCAATATCTTCTGAAGCCAAACATGAAGTCTTCCGAAGGTTCAAAGACAATGTCTTCCAAAGCAAACACCTGAACACAAATTTCTTCCAAAGAATTTTGAACACATGCTTTATCTGATGTACCTTTTCCATAAAGCTGGATCCTTTTTGCTGCAACTCTGATAAGACACCAACTTTATATAAGTTGGTGAAAAGTCCATGCTTTTGGTAACTGTACATTGAGGTCTTGAGTCTGTAACTTTCTACTTTATGTACTTTATCCTTTTTGTAATATATTAGGACGTGAGCTATGGCATGTCATAGTCACTATTGCCTTTTGACTCTACATTGATTTTGTTGTTGTCTAGAACATATATCCAGCTGGCCTTCAAAGTATGGCTGACTATAGGTTGTAGTATAAGTATCTCTAGTCCTTTGTATCTTGAACCATTGCTTTGTAAACACTTGTAAGGAACTAGAGAGAAATATACATCAACCTTGAAACCAACTGCTTGTGTTGTTCTTGTTCTGTCTCTTGAATACTTGTGTTTCTTAGTTCTCATTAACATTGGTTACTTGTTCCCCATTTGATCTGTTAAGTGTTGTTGCATACTTTCCTCTTTGTGTTGTTGTGTTGTATGCAAGTATCATTCAACGGTCCTGCAATTGGTATCAGAGCATTCATGCTCTTGATATAAGATCTCACCATCTTAAGATTCCTCACACACACAAAATACTTAACATTTCAAATGGCAGCTATCTCTAAAGCTGATATGGAAACTGGTTACTAGTTCCCCATTTGATCTCTTAAGTGTTGTTGCATACTATCCTTTTTGTGTTTATGGTCCTACAATTGGTATCAGAGCAAATGGTGGCCAAGCACAATCCAAATCAAATGGTGGTCATCACAAGTTTCCCAACAATACAGTCAGTGGAAAGTTTGGGCTGGATAACAGTAAAGTCAAGTGTTACAACTATAACTTGATGGGCGACTTTGCTAGGGAATTCCATGCACCAAGAACAAATGGTGGCCAAGCACAATCCAGACCAAATTACACTGATAAAGCCACCAAGAATGAGAAGCCAAATCAACAAGGTACAGTTGCTGTTAAAGAAGGAAGCTTTGACTGGAGCTTTCAGGAAAAAGATGCATATCCAAATCAAGCATTGATGGCTGATCATGATACAACCAAGGTATTGGAACATCTTTGTACTCCTGAATGTGTTGCTAAAGTCAACAGATACATGTCCTACAACTTAGAGATGAGATCTGATCTTGAGTCCTTGAACATCTTAAAATCTGATTTCAAAAAGGCTGAAAATGATTATAAGTTAAAGATAGAGGACTTAGAGAAAACTATTTCAGTTCTTAAACATGAGCGTACCAATTATAGGACTCAGATCAAGGATCTCATAACAAAGTTTACTAAATGCCAAGCTAAGCTTGTGATCAGCAAAGCCAGGGCAGAAAAATGTGTTATTAAAGAAGAGACCTTCAAGAAGATCATATCCTCATCCTTGCATGCAAAAGTTTGTTATCAAAACAAGCAGGGACTGGGATCTAGTGAGATACCTCCTCCAGACATAATCTTGTATGTAAGATCACCTAGGTGTGGAACTTGTGAAGATGAGCTTCCTCTCATAGACCCCTTGAGTGAAGAGGATGGAGAAGTGATAGCGAAAAATTCTTCTGAGAAGAGTGAAGAGGAGGATTCTAAGATGGGTCACTATCCTTTTGAGGAGAGCAAATAGCCTGTGATGACCAAGTCTATGAGGAAGAACTTGATCCGAAAGAGCAAGAGAAAAGCTAAGAAGGTTCAAGAGATCAAGGCAACGTTTGACTCTAAGCAGAAACAAGTCTTTATCTTTGTAGGGTTTGAAGTGGTTAAGACTGAAGACATCAACCTCAACTCTTCTACCAAGAGTTCTGGTTCATGTTCAAATCATCTTATCATCAAGAAGAATGCCGATCTATTTTGTACTACTACTACACAGATTGAACCATCCACCTCCAAGAACAGTTCTCACCCTAAAAGGACTGTCTCAGCATCTGCAAAGATGAAGATGGAGAAGAAAAGCAATCAAAGTCAGCCTTGTTCTCAGAAGAAGGCTCTTAGGAAGAAGAAGATGGAATGTGTTATGTGTGAGAGTACTTCTCATCTTGCTAAGAATTCTCCATACAATCCAAGAGGTACTCTTCATGTGACCAAGAAAGAAACTTCCAAGAGCTCCAAGAAGAATTCAGCTTCGAAAGGAAAATTAGTTTCTTTCGAAAGCTCCAAAGTGAAGAAGAAGGCGGGTGGAAAATTTCCTTCGAAAGAAAATTTGGTCTCGGAAGAAAGGAATACTTCCGAAGCACTAAAGTTTGCTGCAGTGTTAGCAGGATCTTCTGAAGGTCCAGTCATCAAAACTTTCAAACTCTCAAAAGCTTCCGAAGTATTGAAGGTCAAATACAAACTTCCAAAGGTGGTGTGGAAGTCAAAGAAAGAACAAGTGACTGAAATTTCTCCATCAACAACAACAAAAGATCCTCAAAGCACAACTATATGATCTATTACTGTTTCATTAATGTAACTAATCATTTTCTTTGTGCAGGAACAGCTCAAGACAAACAAGAATAGGTCACTACTCTAAAAGTTTGAAAGAATTGATAGAGGGCCAGTTGCTTTTGGAGGAGATGAAGGTGGTTACATTTATGGAAGGGGCAAGGTCACAAATGGTAAGCTCAGCGTTAAGAAGGTAAACTTTGTCAAGGAGCTTGGGTACAATCTTCTGAGTGTATCCTAATTTTGTGATCAGAGTCATAACATGCTCTCGACTGAGCATGAATGCATTGTTCTCAAGCCTGGGGTGGTCATTCCTCATGTGCATATCCTGCTCAGAGTCCCCAGGAGAGGGAACATGTACAAGATGGATTTACAAGAAATATCCCCCTGAGGAGAAGTTTCATGCTTTCTATCTAAAGCTAATAGTGATGAGTCGTTCCTCTGGCATAAAAGAATGTGCCATGTAAACTTTAAAAACATGAATAAACTACTAAAGAATGATTTGGTAACTGGAATGCCCAAGAAGGAGTTTACAAGTGATGATCATTGTGTTGCATGCCTAAAAGGAAAACAACACAAGGTATCTCACAAGCCTAAGGAAATAAACTCGATCACTACCCCCCTACACTTGTTACATATGAATCTCTTTGGCCCCACAAGTGTAATGAGTCTAGGAAGGACCTCTTATTATTTGGTGATCACAAATGATTTTATAAGATTCACTTGGGTCTTCTTCCATAGATCTAAGGATGAGACTCTGAGATTCTGAAAAATTTCATCTTAAAGATTGAAAATCAATGTGATTAGAAGGTCAAAACCATAAGATGTGATCAAGGAACTGAATTTAAGAACCAAATCCTTGAAACATTTTGTGATGAAAAAGGTATTACAAGACAATATAGTGCTCCCAAGACTCCTCAGCAAAATGGTGTTGCTGAGAGGAGAAACAGGACACTGATTGAAGCTGCAAGAACCATGTTGTATGACTCTAAGCTGCCCATCACCTTCTGGTAGAGGCAGTCAACACTGCCTGCTATGTGCAAAATAGAGTTTTAGTGGTCAAAACTCATGGCAAGACTCCTTATGAACTTTGGCACAAGAGGAAACCTTTTATTGGTTTTCTCAGGTCATTTGGATGTCCTTGCACCATCTTGAGTACCAAAGATCAAATTGTCAAATTTGTTGAGAAATTAGATGATGGACACTTCATTGGATACTCTTCTCAAGCTAAGGCTTATAGAGTATACAATCTCAGAACTAGAATTTTTAAGGAGTCAGTCAATGTGACTTTCAATGAACACACACCTAGTGTAGCTGATTCTGGTCCTGATTGGCTATTTGATCTTGATTTAGTTACCAACTGTTTTAACAAATCTTGTGAGGATGTTTCAGGATCTACAGATATTTTACCTCTAGGTGATCCTGATCCAAGATTTGAGCTTAGAAGACCTTCCACATCTTCAGCTCCAGTTGTAACTACTTTTGCAAATGAAGTTTCCATCAGCACAACAATGACAAATTCAGCTAATATATCTGAGATGCCTTCAAATTCCAGCTTAGAGGCTCAACAACCAGATAAAGAAATGTCAAATGCAGAGGACAATGATGGTGGTGATAGTGATCAAGAATTTCTTGATGCTAATAACCATTCCATAGATGAAACATCAATGATGTCACATACTCATTGGATCAAGTTTCTCTTGATAAGTGTGCTGATATGGTGGGAGAAGCAACAATTCCAGATCTAAATTTTTCTAATTTAGATCTCTCTCAGTAACTGTAAATCCAAGATAATCAAACGTGAATTAAATAATTGAAGATTATAGATCAAACAACGATAAACACAAGAAAACCCCCTATTGATCTATATTGATTGCATATATTTTGTACAAAGTGGAAAACCCCAATGAATTGGTCATTCAATCATCATCCAACACTAATGACAATTAACTGTTTATAGTCTAGACTAATATTCACTAATTGCACTTAACCCCCTAGACTTAGGCTAATTAATGAAATTACATATAAAGCATAAAAATGACTCAAACAAAGTAAAATATATTTTGTTCACACAAAATATATTTATTACAATAAAACTCCTAGTCATATTAAACTTCAACGTCTCATCTCGGTTCTTCGTCTCCAACGTGTCGTGTTTGACTTTTGCATTGACTTTGATTGTGATGTTGACTTTTGTTGACTTTGACTTTGTTGATAATATAGACAATCTTGTACAGCTCCAACAATACTCCCCCTTAGTCTATCATTATCAACGTCTTTACGCGAAATCAGCATCGAGAAGACAACAGTAGAAAGATCTTCAAATTGAAAATTTCTGAATCTAATGAGAAATATTATTCATCTCATAAGTTCCCCGTATTTATATGCTCCCCTTTTCGAGTGCATCCTTTGTAAAGGTGTGGAACAACTTTCCCAAATCACTAATCTTGAGTGCTTCAGAAGATGTAGGAGGAAGATTCCTAGCTCGGTATCTTCTGCAAACCTGAGGAACAGATTCTCTGATTAGGTACACTGTTGACTGATGATCGGCCATCACTTACATCAAATAGCTTAAGCACATTCACAAACACAATCTCGACATTCTACTTAGATCATTTCATTTTAACAAAATAAACCCGTGTTTATTTGTGTTTGAAAACAAGCGAACCCGTGTTCGGTTGTACGCAATTTCGGTGAAATGTATGAATAATGATAACATTGTAACAACATAATATGGAAGACCTAAAAGAAATTTTGAAATGAAAATTTATTATAATT
>BJCM01265852.1:0-17493 GCA_018326385.1 Flaveria bidentis | reverse complement strand
CTCCTCATGGCATATTTGTGAGATTATGTGTATTAATCTAACTGTGTAACATGTCGGTCTTTTATGTTTACAGGCTATCAGCTCATAAAAGTTGTATGATGATCGTGCTTCAGTCTTGACCGTTTGTTCTTCGATCTTAACCATTGGTTCTGCAATCTTCACCATTGGTTCTTCGATCTTGACGTTTGGTTCATCATCATTCTTTTATGTTTATTCATAATAGACCCAAAAAGTCACCGACCCGGTAATTCAAAAATAATTCTTTTATGGCCCATCATTAATTTGAAATCAAATCTTAACAATCTTTTGTGTATAAAATCTCTAGGGTTTTCCTAAAAAGACATTCTTTCATTGTTTCTCCTCCAAAATCCCGTCTTTCGCTTTTCACTTATCAATTTAAGAGATAAAGGTGTTACAAAATCAAGCAAACCTTTTTAATTCATAGAATAATGAAGATGGGAAGAAAAGAACATCCATGTGAAAAAGAAAGCGGGTGAAACAATGGAAGAATGACGATGAACCAAAAATCAAGATCAAGAAACCAATGATGAAGATTGAAAAACCAATGATTGAAGAACAAGTGGTCAAGATCAAACCAACGATCAATATCGAGCAACATACAGTGAATATACAAGAAACAACACTCGGTGCTGAGAGAACCAATGGTTGATACAAAAGAAACAAGAGGAGAGAAAACTGAGAGGTCGGTCAATGCTGAATACAAATATTGGAAGAGTTCAACTATGTTTTTGTACGATTTGGTCATTGCACATGCATTTGAGTGACCTTCACTCACGATCGAGTGGCTCCCTTCCCTACGCTAGACCGACCCTACGCTATCCAAAAGGTCATCCTCGGGACCCATACTTCAAATGGTGAACCTAATTATCTAATTATTGTGCAAGTAAAACTTCCTCTATTGGATGATGATGCCTATGATGAAGAGAACGGTATTGGTGGTGATGGCTTAAAGGTTTGAGATTTCTTACTATAAGTAGATTTGTTTCTGAAGTACGCAATCATCTAATCTTTGAGTATTCATCTACTTTTGCGATATTAATTTATGTGCTTATTGAAGTTTTTGAGAATGGGATAAATACTTTTTAATCATTGTGCAAAGTTTTTAAGATTATTTACATGTTTAAATTCACAAATTGTTTTATTCTTATTTCGTTGAGAAGCTTAAATTTAATATTATTTAGTACACCCCCTGCATCTTAAAACGTCTGCAATTGCTTGTTAGTTTCTATTGTAAGATTTTAGAGTTCTAAAGGCTCAACTATAGATTTGATATCATTATGGTTAATGGGATTAAAAAGTAGGAAAATAATTTTACTAACAATGAATATTAAAGTGAATCGCAACAAGGTAAAATCGATTTGTTATCTTGCAAAGATATTGGTGATGTCCTCTTTGATCATCCTTAATTATAGTTGTTCCTATTGAAGTCTTTAAGCGCCTTTTGCTTCCGTTTTTGAATATCTATCATTTAATTTCCTTCCTCATCTTGATAAATCATTTTGCTAACAATATATCTGCCTATCATTCAATCTCTTTTCTTGAATTCAAAAAACTACATCTAAGAACTGGATAATGGAAATTGTAAGCAAAAAGAATGTATGTCCCTCATTCAGTCCCTTTTTTATATGATTGAGTTTGTGTTGCTTATAGAAGTGTTGCAACAAATCTACCATGATGAAGAGGAGCATAGAGCTCGCCATATGCCTCATGACCCTTCTGTTATTGCTACCAAACCATTAAGTTCAAAAGTCCATATATTTGATTTTAAAAGTCATCCAGATAAGCCTCCTGTTGATGGCACAAGCAATCCTGATTTGAGATTGACCGGCCACTACAGTGAAGGACTTGGGTTATCATGGAATACAATAAATCAAGGTTTCTTATTAAGCGGATATGATGATGCCGAAATCTGCTTGTCGGACATTAATCAGACTCCGTTGAATAAAGCCATAGATGCTTTGCAAACATTCAAGGTACATTTTATTTGCATATTAAATATTAATAAAAACTGTGCACATGCTTTCTTACATAATACATAAAGATATTGGTTAACTACTTAATTTGTTGAAATGATTATTGGTTGAATAAAGCTATGAATGCTTTGCAAACATTTGAGGTACATTTCATTAGCTTGTTATTTATCTCTTAGATCCTGATGATCTTCAGTTAGGTGGACAAATATATTTTCCTCTACTTTTTTTTGCTAACTTTTCAATAGTCCATGGTTTAGGATTTTCTAGGTTCTGTAATTGGTAAGGAAGAAAGGAGACATTCTTAGGACTACTACTCTAAGTTGTTTGGCTATATAAATCGCTAAGGAAACAGTAAGGAATCTGAGCTGATTGTTGACACTATACACTTTTATAATTGAATAATTATCGTAACTAGAATGGAAGCGGAGTATAAAGTTTTTCTATACATGTCATGGAAGCATTGTACAAGTTTATAAACACTCAACTAGCCTAATCAGCATGAACATGTGTAGATTACGATGTGGTCTCTATTATTACTAGAGGTGGCAATTTATGTCGGGTAGGGTCGACCTGAGCACGTAACACAGAACCCAACGCCCACATGACACAATTTGCTAATCATGTCAAGATGCTGATTCTAACCAAGACACACTATAACACGGGTAATCTGATCATATGAACGGGTCAAATGTTGTCGGGTTATAAAAACAAAAACTGCCCAAATAGTAAATGTATCATAAAAATCTTTTGAACATCCAATTTCACGTGCATAAAAACAACTTAATTTAGAACCTTCATTAGAACAATTAAAATTTGAAGTTCTATTTTGTCTTCTAGATTGTTGTTTCAACTTTCTAGGTTCAAAAACGGGTTAGATTGGTGAATAAAACTTGACATTAAAATCTAAATGGGTAAGCCATGTTAATCGCGAGGTGTTTAGCCCAAACCAAACCTGTTTACTTTGTATCAAATTGAATGTTTTTATTTCGTGTTGGCAATTTCCACACCTAATATTTTTCACAAGCAAGCAAAAATAGTTGTTTATTTTATATTATATTTTTATGGTTAATAGGTTCATGAAATTTGTGTAGATGATGTAGCATGGCATTTGAAGCATTACTACCTTTTTGCTTCATGTGGCACGGATTGATATGTGCATATATATGATTTGCGGTCTCCATATTACACAAGGCCTATCCGAAGTTTAGTGGCTCACCAAAGTAAGGTACATAGAAAATTTCAGTTCTTTATTTCTGTATCAGTCTAAAGTACGACTATAACTTGTAAAACGCCAAGTATTCTGTGCTAAATTTGCAATTAGGCTATTACATACCATAACCGTAACCATACCCTGTATATCCTGTCCATAGCAAGACTATAAATAGGGTTTGGGGAGGGAGAGATGTAGGCAAACCTTACCTTTATCCAATGGGATAAAAAGACTGCTTCCAGAGAGACCCCCCGTCTTCAATAAGCACAATAAGATCATATCACATAATATGAAGCGAATACAATGACATACCACATGTTAAACAACCACTAGAAGCATACTAGTAGCAATAGATGACCAAATAGAATGTACTAAGAAATCACTATGAACTAGTGAACAAATGCATACACTGAACACTGAAATGCAAGAATCACTATTGCGTCACTATACAAATGTCAACAACTGCTAGATGCATAACAATACAAACAATCATTTACTAACATGTAGTGGTTACTAGATAAGACCCATATAAGATACCCCTACCTAATCCTTTAGACGTCTTTAAGCTTGATCGTATTTCTCCACATACTCCTTTCCTAGACCATGTCACCGGAGAGGTGCAACTCCAACAAATCTTGACTAATTTTTTCCTCCCAAGTTAGTTTAGGTCCACCTATACTCCCTCTCCCCTCTATATTGAGTTTCTCTACTGTCCTAACCAACGCTATCATTTGTCTCCTCTTGACATGCCCAAACCATAAAATCTTCCCTCCTTTATCTTATCTGCTATGCTAGCTACTCCTAAGCTACGTCTAAAAATCTCATTCCTTATCCGGTCTAACATAGAATGCTCACACTTTCACCCGAGCATCCTCAACTTTGTCACCTCTATTTTGCATGCTTGCGTTTTCTTGTCTGCGCAACACTCTGTTGCATATAGCGTAGTTGGTTGTACCTCATCTCTTTAAAATTTTCCTTTCAACTTGGTCGGGAAGTTCTTGTGACACACTACCTATGAGGCTGCCCTTCACCTACACTAAGTTGATTTATACAATGTGTAACATCACTATTTGATCACTCCATCTCCTTGTACATACGATCTTGAATATTTGAACTTAGTTGATTGCTCCATCTCTTTGTATATATACATATATATATATATATATGCATGTATTGTGTATTGTGTCACATCCCGCCGGAAGCGTGAGATGCTAAGTTGGGTGTGACTCGTTTGTACAGAACTCATTGATTAACATAATTTAACAGATAGCAACATAAAACATACATAATTTAATTCATGATTTAAGGATAATATTAAGTTAGGATTACATTTAATCATAATAGTCAAAATTTGATCTAAATATAATCCTATTACAAACATATTATCTAACTGCTACATCTTCAGTAACGATGAAAGTGCGTGCCCACCAATATGCTGAGATCATACATGTTAACAGTTAGATTAACACAAACTTTTCCCATGACTTCTCCCTTGCCGTTGTAAACATCAAAAGAAAACATAATGCTGTTACTCATGGTAATTTTCCTAAAAAAGCATACTAAAAATAATCAACATAAAGTTGGTGAGTTCACATGTTTGTCTTAAACAAAATATTATTGATGCATCATATACAACCAAACCTTACTTAATAATCAGATCCATCCATACTGTCATAACATAATTCATAAATCAGATAATATAGCATCACAACACTCATCCTGTTGGTACAGGAAATATTTTCCTAAGTAACGCTACCTATATTATTCAACGGTTCCACATCCGAATTAATGGTTGTAACATAAATGACAATACATCTAAAAAATTGCATCAATCATAAAATCAATAGTATGCTTTTTCCCCCAAAAATTTATAAAAATAAAAATAGGGCTATGAATCTCACCTTTATTCCAAGAAATCACCTATAAACAAAATACCCATAGTTTAGAAAACATAAATATTTTCTTCAAAATTTTTAGCACCTCATATATCATAAAATTGTTACAATAAATGGGTAAGAAAATTCGACATAACATACTCATATTTTATATTTTAATTGTTTATAGTTTAATTTCTATAATTTTTAAAATATTCAAATAAATTGTTAAAAATACCATGGCAAAACACCGAACCTAAACTTATATATATTTCTTGTAATGGATGTGGCTCGTGTTATGATGATTTTTATATTTTTGGGATGAGAAATGATTATCTTGTTAAGTGTATTTCTTATTTTGCTCTTTATGGAAAGACAGTCGTTCATTTCTTTTTAAAGGCACACTTTTTTGTGTACACCTAAACTATATGGATGTCTTATATGTCCATGATCACACACACTTATACTAGATATCTCATTCATAATGATTATGCATTGCCCGTATCTCACATGACAAATGTTGGTGGAATACTATGTGATGCATTTAATCACATCGATGGGTTATCCATATTTGTTGAATTCGGACAAGTGACGAGTGGCCTCGCCCATCTTGAGCCATAGTACACCTAAAATGTGGTGACTTGGTACCCTAAATCTAAAGGACTTGATCGGCCAACACTCAGTTCCATATAATATAACATCGGTTGTCGAACTGCAACCCTATAGAATTTCCCTTTTAATTTCTGTGGGAATCTTTTGTCACAATGATCACCTATTATTGCTCCGAAATACTTAAACTTGGTTGTTTGTTTTATAACATAGTCCTTCAGTCGTCATCTCCATGTCTTCGTAACTGTTGACCTCGTTAAAGTTATAATAGAGGTACTCTATTTTAGACCGACAAATGTGTAAGCCTTTATTCTCTAAGGCTGCTCTCCACTCCTCGAGCCTCCAATGTACGTCCTGCTTACTTTCTATCACTAAACAATGTCATCTGCGGAAAGCTAGCTCCATGGTACGGTGCGTTGGATTGACTTCGGCAACTCATCTAGGACTACTGTAAATAGGATCAAACTCAAGGTCGAGCCTTGATGTAGGCCAACGCCATAATAGCAATAATATATCTCTAATAGCCATAATATATCTTTTGGGAATACCTCTAGCTTCAAGAGTCTCCCAAACCACAATACGAGGTACACCATCGTATGCTTTTTCTAGGTCTATAAACACCATATGCAGATCTCGCTTCTTTTCCCTATACTTCTCCACAAGTCTTCTCAGAATGTGTATAGCTTCTAAAGTCCATCTTCTCGGCATAAAACCAGTTTCAGATTTTGGTTTACCTTCTCACTCTCGCTTCAATCATTCTATCCCACAATTTCATAATATAACTTAAAATCTTTATCCCCCTGAAGTTTCCACAACTCTGGGCGTCTCCTTTGCTCATGTATAGAGTTACTACAATGATACTACTTCATTGATCTGACATCTTACCTGTTTTAAGTAGAACATTGAACAAAGTCATTAGCCATTGAAGTCCTTCCTCTCCCAGACACTTTCAAGCCTCAATAGGTATGTTGTTTGTACCTACCGCTTTAGCTTTACCCATCTTCCTACAAGCTCTCCTCACCTAATTTAAAGTGATATTTCGACAATAATATTTATTTAACCGTCACCTTTGTGAAGTAGGTGGATCACTTTCCTCTTGATGAATGCTTTCTTCGCTGAAAAGGTTGTGGAAATATGTTTACCATCTTATTCTCATGTCCTGCTTCTTCACCAAAATCGTCCATATTCTCCTTTTATGAAGAACGATTAGTTAATCGATCAAAGACAATAAATTCAACCAAAAGGTTCAAACAACAAAGTTCTTATAATAAAACTTAATAAAAAACAAATAATAAAGTTTACGAAACCTAGATAATAACTCGTAAGAAGCTAAAGATAAGGATGAACTGAATATTGAACTAGAAAAGATAATTAATTTGAATATATATTCGAATTCAAACTTGTAGATGCTCCAGCATCAACATCATATCATGCAAAGCCCCTTGATGATATACATTTACATAGATAGTGTTGCAGTTCCAGCATACAAGCATTGGTTTAGTCAACACCTTCGATGTGCATACTCCTCAATCATATAGATTATGTGACTGAAGGGGCTTATTTTGGTGGTGGTGCGGTTGTTGTTGAAAGGAGCAGAGGAGCGGCGTTGTCGCTGGAATGGGTCACTGCTGGAGGCAAACAATGCGGAGAAGTTGGGTTTTGGCTTAGGTTGTTCTCGAGGTTGCAACTTGACCCGAATAGTTTTCAATGTTGCTTGTATCCGCTCCAATTGGACTCATGTCTCCCACTCACATTCTTCTTATTTGGAGTGAAGAACATATCTATAGTACCTTTTGCCTTCAGCTTTTTAAGTTGAGGCGCCTTAATACTGCCTACTTGATCACTCTTCCTCATCGCCGTCAAGATCATAGACATCAGCTCAGAACCTTGAGCTCATAGCACTTTCCACCTTTGCCATTTATTTTTTCTACATGGATGTCTTTATCTCCTCCCATACATGGTCCGGACATATCGAGCGGTCAATAACTTTCTAAAAACTCCAACAAAATGTTGTTGCAGTCAATAAACTCCTCCTTTGAGCATTTTCCCATAGAAATCACAACTACTGATTGCCTATTATTAGGATCTTGGGTTTCGTTTTTTCTTGTGGGTCGGATGACACAGATGTAGGAGAGTGACTGTTTAAACCAGGAGCTATTATGATTTCTTAAAGGGAACAACAGAACAAAGGCAACAGAAAACAGCATTAAATGCAGAAAACATGCAACTAAACAATAATAAATCAATGAACAATATAGAAAACAGGTGTTGTGCTTTAGAAACCAGTTCAGTGAACATAATTCAAGTTGCGATGGCTAATAAATACAGATGCAGTCGCTTTGCTTTAAAAATTAAACAGAAAACAGGTAAGTAGGAATGGAGTCAAGATCCATGAAATCTGTGAATTGTTATATAGTCTAATCAGTTCAAGAAATCATGAGTCAAGTTATAGTGATATTCAATAGTTGAAGCCTGTGAGCAGGGAAGTGTTGATCAAATCAATAAACAGGTGCTGAACTGCTGTTTTGGAATAAACATGGATTAAATTAATAAAAATGCTACTAAATCCATAAACAGGTGATTGAATAGAAAACATAAATCATTTTATCATATATACAATGGCATAAGTAGCTAACATAAGTTTAAAAAAATGGTGCTAAAAGCCTAATACTAATTCAGAACAGCCATTGCAGACAGAAAACAGGTGCTAACACTGAGCAGGGGCTAACAGGGCCAAAAGTTTTAACTTTAAAAGTTAATACTGGTTATAATTTATAAATTCATTTTTGTTCACTAATCCAACAGGATAGCATTCTAAAATTATAAACATTGAAAGATAAACCTAATCCAACAAGAAAGCCACTAAGGGATAAAGGAAAAAGGAAGTGAAGATTGAAGAACTCAAGAACATACATGGATGGGAATATATGATAGGACGATCAGGTCAACCTGAAACTTAAGAGAGAAAAACTAAGTATAGTGAAGTTTGGAGAGAAGAATAGAAGATAAGTATTGAACATACATGTAACAAGCTTGGTATCTTGTAGCCAAGAGTCCAACGGTAATACTTATCTATTAGACTATTATCAACAGTAACTTTCTTTTCTTGCAAAGCTATCTTTTTTGAGCCGACCAACGGTAAAAATTTCTTTCACCCGACACAAGAGTTGCCTCCTGGCTTCTTGTAAATGCTCCACCTCACCACCAATGATACATTGCTTCTGTCCTCCGGCACCTTATAGTTCATGCTTGAGGCAATCACATTTTTTAAAATCAACATAAAACATAAAACAGGATTTAAGAACATAGTTACAGAACTTACTAATTAGAAGATTTGATTTGCTGTTTGATGATGCCATAAGTGATCTAATCTCTTTTGATGTCAATCTTATAATAGATTTGAATATGATCAGATGTTCTTGCTTGTTTATCTAAAATTTCAATAAGACAACAATATACAAGTGTAATTTGAATTAAACATTAAGAAGACTTGGTAAATTAGCCATTTAGCCTTCATACCTGCAGATTCGCACAAAAACAATACCATCCATCAAAATATTCTCATGGAGGGACCATAATGCAATTATCTATAAGTTGATAATTGATCAACTTATATATCGATTGTCATATGGCCATATAGTAATAGCAAATTTCAACATATATAAGTGATGTTATTTAAGTAATAAAATACTCTATGAATAAAATGACATATTCCATGCATCAAAAATACACATTAGGTGACTTTTTTGCCCCTTTTGACTTGTTTCCCATCATTACTTCTTTCCCTGATCCGTCCATTAGAGATAAAGCACTACTAGAACCAACCAATTTATAGGTAACGAAATAAAACAGTCACTTCTAGTATTAACTTTGTAGAATATCACAAAACTTCATTTTAGTACATGTAGATTTTGTACAGTATCACATAATTATAGGCTATCTATCCATCTGAGTAAAATGGCTTGATTTAGTTTCGTGATTAATTTGCACTTTTGTATATATTAAGGTCATGGCTCACAAGGAATAAACAATATTCCAAATATGATTATTACAAAATCTTAAACGGGTTAAAAGCTGAAACAACCCCCAACTTTAATGTCCAACCAAAAGCAGCTGACACATCCCCTCATTTTCCACCTAATTATGTTTTTAACTAAAATTTTAAGCTTTTATGGTAGATCAGCTGACCCATCCACTCATTTCCGCATGATTATGTTTTTTATTTAAAATTTTAAGCTTTTATGGTAGATCAACTGCTTGTGTTAGGATCAAACTGGTACAAAACACACAAATTAAGAACAATAAGCAATAAATAGAGCCACGAGATTTATAGAGGTTTGGTTGCAGTGTGCAACCTATGTCCTCCTGGGGCAGCTAGGGTTTTTCTTTTAATGAGTGATCAAAATTACAAGTACAATAAGAAGTTTATATAGACTACAATTAGGGTTAAACCCTTTAGTTAATAATCTAACTAAACTGGGCCTAATTAGAACTTGGCCGGCCGAGCCCAACTATTCCAAATTAATACACCCAAAGCCTACACCGAACAATTCTTCCACTTGGAGGCTTCGAAACACGTTCAACTGCACTCCGCTTCTTTGTAATTCTGTAAGATCCCTCTAATTTTTGTACCCCCTAGCTACCCCTGCCTTCTCAACATTATTCTTGAAAGCCAGCTGAAGCTATGCAAAGCTTCAACTTATCCAGCACCACGGAATTGGTAAACATATCGGCTGGATTATTCACACCTCAGATGTTCTTCAGACTGATTGCTCCATCAATGATCAATCCTCTGATAAAATGATACCTCATCCCAATGTGCTTTGTTTTCCCATGATAGACTAGGTTTTTAGCAAGTTTTACCGCACTCTCATTGTCACAATACAATGAGTAGTCAGACTGCTCTTTACCCAATTCTTCAAGAAAAGTCTTTAGCCATATTAGCTCTTTACTAGCTTACAACAACAGCCATGTATTTAGCCTCTATTGTTGATAGAGCTATACTTTTCTGAAGTCTGGACATCCAGCTAACTGCTGTACCTCCCACTATAAAGACATACCCGATAATGCTTTTAAATGTCCCTTTACAACCACCCAAGTTAGTATTAGTATACCCTTTGAGAGTAGCATATTTACCATTGAAACAAAAACCCATTTTAGAAGTACCCTGTAAGTATCTAAGTATCCACTTGACTGCTTCCTAGTGTTCTTTCCCCGGATCTGACATAAATCGACTATCTACCCCAACTGCATGAGCAATATTTGGTCGAGTGCAGACCATTGCATATATGAGACTACCAACTGTAGATGCGTATGGAATTTAGCCATCTCTGTTCTTTCTTCTTTAGATTTAGGAGACTGATCTTTGGTGAGCTTGAAGTGACTTCCCAATGGTGTGCTTCTAGTCCTGGTGTTTTTATTATTCATCTTGAATCTTTCCAACACTTTCTCTATGTATTTTTCTTGGGATAGTGTTAAAGATTCATCCTTTTTATTTCTGATAATGCTCATCCCGAGTATCTGTTTGGCTTGACCCAAGTCTTTCATCTCAAATTCTTTGGACATTTCTTTCTTTAACTTGCAGATCTCTTTCATATCTGACCTTGCAATCAACATATCATCTAAATAGAGTAGTAGAATGATATAAGAGTTCTTGAACCTCTTCGAATAGCAACAGTGATCCATTTGACATTTCTTGTACCCTAACCTTTCCATGAAGTTATCAAACTTCAAGTACCACTGCCTGGGTGCCTGTTTTAAACCATACAAGCTCTTTTCCAATTTGCAGACCCAGTTTTCTTTCCCAACAACCCGAAACCCTTCTGGTTGTGTCATATAAATTTCTTCGTCAAGGTCACAGTGTAAGAATGTTATCTTAACATCTAATTGTTCTAGATGTAAGCCCTCTTCAGCTACCAGACTTAGAACCAATCTGATGGTTGTCATTTTCACAATTGGCGAGAAGATCTCATCATAGTCAACCCCCTTCTTTTGCTTTGTATCACTTAGACCCATCATGTTCTTCCTTGACCCTGAAGACCCATTATTGTATAGAGCTATTTTATCTGGCGGAAGCTTGGTTAGTACCCATGTTTTGTTTTTCATAAAAGAGCTCATCTCATCTTTCATAGCATGCTCCCACTGAAGCGAATCTTTCATTTTAACAGCTTTAGAGAAACTTCCTAGTTCACCATTTTCAGTTAAGAGAAGATAGTTAATGGAATGACTATACCTCTCTGGTTGTTTGGAGACTCTGGTGGACCTCCTCACCCAATTTTGAGACTGGTCTGGACTTTGCGGGGACTGTTCATAATCAAACTCTAAACTCCCACTATCAGAAGCTCCTACTGCCTCTTCATCTCCACCCATATCGTCATTTTCAAACTTAGGAACTTTAGTTTCAGTGTCCGATTCAATGACTGGTTGTGTTGTTTGTTTGTTTGCATCAATTTCAAATTCAACCTGCTCTTTCTGAACTTGTGAGTTTGCTGAAATTCTATCTTTATACAACTCAGCCTCATTGAATGTAGCATGCTTGCTTCTAACTACCTTTTTTCTTTCAAAATCCCAAAGCCTGTAGCCTATAGTATCCGACCCATATCCAATGAAGGTGTATTTCTTAGCTTTCGCATCAAGTTTATCACCGTCTTTCACTAGATCGTAGGCACTGCACCCAAAAACCTTTAAATGCCCGTATTTGACTGCTTCCCCTCTCCATTCTTCTTCTGCTATCTTGAATCCCAATGGTACCGACAATCCCTGGTTAATTAAATAGGTAGCGGTGTTAACTGCATAAGCCCAAAACATCTTTGGAAGCCCGCAACTAAGTCTCGTACTTCTGGCTCTCTCATTTAACGTTCTGTTTATTCTTTCCGCCGCTCCATTTTGCTGCGGAGTGCCTAGGACTGTCTTTATCATTCGAATACTGTGTACAACATAGAAATTAAGGAACTCAGCGCTTATGTATTCTCCTCTGTTGTCGGACTTCAAACATTTCACCTTCAAATCAGTTTCCAATTCAATAGTAGTTTTTCATTTCTTAAAAGTATAAAAGATATCAGATTTATTTTTAAGAAAATAGACCCATACCTTGCATGTTGAATCATCTATGAAGGTGACATAGTAATGAGCTCCTCCCAGATATGAAACCAAAGTTGGTCCAAATACATCCGTGTGAACAAGTTCTAATTTCTGAGCTTTTGGTGCCTTCCCCGTTTTCACAAACGATACTTTCTTTTTTTCCCAAAGATACAAGGTTCATAGAATTCCGATTTAACCTTCTTGAGTTCTGGAAGCTTACCTTTAGCAACGAGCATTTCCATTCCTTTTTCACTCATGTGACCTAGTCGTTGGTGCCACAAACTGGATTGACTCGGTCCGCTGATCACTGAATTTATCCCATCCACTGGAACTTCAGCCATGTAGAGAAGTCCCCTCTTCTTGCCTCTTGAGATCACGAGGTTTCCCTTAACTACCTTCCATTGTCCCCCACCGAACATGATATCATATCCTAATCATCTAACTGCCCAATAAATATTAGCTTCTTTTTTAGGCTAGAAATGACTCGAACATCCTTTAACGTCCACGAGGTGCCCAATGAGGTTTTCAGATCAATATCTCCCAAACCTGTAACATCAAGAGTGTGGTTGTTTGCTAACCAACCTTTGCCAAAATTACTTGTTCGGAGATTCTTTATCAACTTCGTGCTAGAGGTAGCATGAAAAGATGCACCATAATCCATAATCCATGACTCAGTTGAGTTCTCCATACAACAGATTAGAGCATCAGAATCAGAATCCTCAGCAGCTACATTTACTTTATTCTTATCTTTTAAGGCAGACGGATTTGGGCATTGACTTCTGAAATGGCCAGTTTCTTTACAGTTCCAACACTGGATATCTTTCTGGGGCTTTGTCTGACCCCTCTTTCCGGATTTTGATCTTCCTATACTAGTCCCATTTTCTTTCTTTCTTCCTCTCATTTCAGCGCTTAGTAAAGCATCGATGATTCTCCTGAAGCTCTTCATCTAATATCCTCCCCCAAAATCAGATCCCGAACTGCATCGGTAGTAAGCTTAGTAGTTCTAGATGAACTACTAACTGCAGTGACAGATCCTGACCAACTTTCTAGTAAAGAAGACAAAAGTAGCAATGCCTAAACTTCATCATTGAATTTTATATTGACAGACAGTAATCAAGAGATGACAGTATTGAGGTTGCTGATATGAGTATTAACAGATCCTCCTTCTTTCAATCTCATGTTAACCAGTTCTCTAATAAGAAAGACTTTATTTGCAGCAGAAGGTTTCTCATACATGTTTGACAACGCATCCATGATGCCTTTAGCTGTTTTCTCCTTCAGAATGTTGAAAGCAACATTCTTTGATAAAGAAAGTCTGATGATAGAAACAACTTTTCTGTCAAGAGCTGCCCAGTCTTCATCGGAAGTCTTATCCGGTTTCTTTCCAAACAGAGTGGCTTCCAGATCCTTCTGAACTAGCAAATCCTCGATTTGCATCTTCCACCAACCGAAATCATGACCATCAAATTTCTCAATTCTTGTTTTCCTGTCCTCAACTATTATTCTAAACCGCAGATGCTCAACAGTCAAGTCAGAACTAAGAATAGTAACAAACACAACAGTGGCCGGCTACCTGAACTTGAGTGTTGTTCTATTGATTACTATTATATGAAACCAGTTCCAAAAAACTGAAAGCAAACGAGTTTAATAATGCACCTGAGTTTTGAACGCAACAGACTATCAAACAACCTAGACGACAACATGACAAAACCCTAATTCCACAGAAGCAGGCGACGACAGAGATTCTGTTCGACTAGAGACTAAACGGCGTAGAACCCCGGAAACAGGGGGAAGATTGAGACAGTAAAAAAGATCCTAAAGCTATGATACATACTAGTTGTTATACATACTAGTTGTTAGGATCAAACTGGTACGAAACACATGAATGAAGAACAATAAACAATAAATAGAGACACGAGATTTATAGAGGTTCGGTTGCGGTGTGCAACCTACGTCCTTTTGGGGAAACTAGGGTTTTTCTTTTATTGAGTGATCAAGATTACAAGTACAATAAGAAGTATATATAGACTAAAATTAAGGTTAAACCCTTTAGTTAATAATCTAACTAGTCTGGACCTAATTAGAACTTGAGCTGATGGGGCCCAACTGTTCCAAATTAATCCACCCGAAGCCTACACCCAACATCTTGTCCTTCAATCCTTTCAATGAGTGGCTTGTGGCAACAGGGTCCTTAGACAACACTGTGAAGGTCTTTGATTTGAGAAAATTTGTTGCTCCTGTCCACACTCTTAAACATCATAAGTAAGATTTCATGCTTATTTTCCATTTTCTTATTTTAAATATTACTTGAAATGCATGCCTTTTTAATCTTTCACCACCAATTGATTGCTCTGTTATGTTATTACAGGGATGAGGTGATTTAGACTGGGTGGAGCCCACATAATGAGAGCATTTTAGCTTCTAGTTGTATGGGTTGAAGAGTTATGACTAATAGGTACATTTGTTCTCTTAATCAAAATATTTTTGTTTTGTTTTTATTTTGTTCTTGGCATGCTCGTGTTTGATTTTGTCTCTATGTCATTTTGTATACACATAGGGGAAAGAGTTGCATGGTATATAGGTAAAGTCAAATCTTTAAAAATACCCCAAAAAAAATAAAATATTATGAATGAAACTCAATACCATAAAATTATTTGCGATTGTCATAATTGGAAAATGGGTTACTTTAACTTGGAACTAGTATTTTCCCACCCGCACGTTGCAGCGGGATTTTGTTTGAACGCTTGAGCCATATTTTGATAAACGCAACCTAATATTTGTATTACAAAATGTGTTACATAGAGTAGAAAATATTGTTTGATTAGCATTGGTATAAAAGACTTGGCTCTCTTAGAGTATTTGAAGGTTAACATATAGAACAGTTACCCTTACCGAAGACTTGGATTTCTTAAGCAGTATAACTGTAAGGCCCCGTTCTCGGAACGCTTACTGCCGGTAACTCATTGCACATAAAACATATAATTTCTTTAACTTGAAGAAACATCGCAGCAGAAACATTAAAACAACATTCCATTTCATCATAAAAGCTTTTGCAAAATAATACAACGTTATCAAAATACTTATTGCATTACATCACAAAAGCATTATAAATATGGATGCCATCCAAAATGAGCCGAGTAGCCGCCCCGTGCCATTCTTAGCAACCTTTACCTGCCAACTGGAAACACATAAAAGTCAGCGTTGCTGAGTGAGTTCTAGTTTTATAGTAAAATATACTTTATCTTTCGTTTAAAACCGTTCTTTACAATCATACGTGATCATGCACTATACATACACATAGATAATATCATTATTATCTTCATCATTCATTTGTTAACTTCCTTTCATTCATTGTACATCATTATCATTCACTTCCGTTCACTTCATAAGTTACTTTCATTCGTACGTTCATCTTTACTTCTTTACATTCCATACCAAACCATGAACTTTACCCCACCGTCATGCATAAAGTGTGTACTGGGCCGAGGTCTAGCATAGACCCCCAGACATGGTTCCCGGTGGCCTGACCATAGTACCTAGGGTAAATTCAGGTGTACCATTGCCATGTGATATACCTCACCGTCATGCATAAAGCGGGTACTGGGTCGAGGTCTGTCACAGACCCCTAGTCATGGCACCCGGTGGCCTGACCATAATACCTAGGGTAAGCGACAAAGGTTCTATACAAATGGTCGGTCATAAAGACGGACCCCAGTGTGCATCCTTTCGGGCTAGCTAACCCACACACCGTTGAACTAACACCCTTCATTGGGCGTGTTCCCACATACAAGGCTTGCAAGACTTACTTTACTTTCCTTCGTTCATTAATGCATGCATTCATTCTTTACATTCCCCTTTTCATTATCTTCCACTTTATGTTACATAATACTTTCATTTTATTCATTGACATTTAACGTAAAGCCACAGGAAAATAATCATACATAACATACATCATACATACCATCATACATCAAACATACATCACATACACCATCACATAAGCATCAAACATACATCATCATATCATACATCACCCATCACATCATCTATAACCTCGAAAGACAACTTACATGAACCCCCGGGAACCTCCCAAGTCAAAGCCTACATCTACTCATTCCCCCGAAAATCAGAAAGTAAACTAATTTCTTTCGGGCGCATGAGCCCTATTTGGGCGTATGGGCACCATTCAGTCGCGTGGCCTTCCAGGCCTATGAGAACACTTAGGCGAATGGACACTATGGGCAAATAAGCACTTAGGCGTATAGGCTTCCAATCGCATAGCCTTCAGTCACATAACTTTCATGCGTATGAACCTCAGTCGCATGCCCTCCAGGCGCATGGACCTCAGTCGTATAATATCCAGGCGCATGGCCTTCAGTCGCATGACTTTCATGCGTATGAACCTCAACCGCATGGCACCCATGCGCAGGACCTCAGTCGCGTGCCTTTCAGCCGTATGGCCTCCAATCGCATGCCATTCGGTCGCATGGCTTCCAGTCGCATGGCTTCCAGTCGCATGAGCCGTAGCTGGGTGCAGCATGCAGTCTTCTTCGAACCTGAACTGCAGTTTCAGCCTCCAGCCCTTTTTCTAACATGTTCTAGGCTAAAACCAACCATCCTAAGACTTAGAAACCGAACCACAACATCAATCAAGCATAACCAAGCCTGAAATCAAACCCCACCCGAATCACACACATACCCATACACATACATACGGGTTTAACAC
>BJCM01265850.1:0-21433 GCA_018326385.1 Flaveria bidentis | reverse complement strand
AAATGATGACTTGATGATCAAGGCCATGTTTCTGATCAATCAAGGTTATGATCCTGATGAAGTGTTTGGAATGACTTATGAAGGCATGAAAGAGGAGGAAGTGAAAGTAAAGAGGCTACTTGATCCAACAATAGACACTGAGTATGAAAAGGCAATCCTCAAAGAGACTTCTGTATTTAAAGGTTCTTCTGTGAAGAAATCATCTAAATATGACAAACCTTTGACTAGACAGGCTCCTCTACCAAAGCGTTCATCAATGAAGAGATCATCACCAATCCATGAGCCACTATTTCCTGCTCCTTATAGTATGACAGATAAGGAAATGAAGTACTATCTCTCAAGCCAAGGGTTCATAAAAAGAAAGATTGGGAACATGAAGACCAACTCATTAAGGGTTGCAACTCTTCAATTGATAAATGAGAAGAAAGGAAGACTAAAGAGCCTAGAAGAAGAAATAATGAGTAAAAAACCAAGATCTAGAGTTCTGCTCAAGATATGATGCTGAATCAGAAGGATCAAGAAGAATAACAAGTGTTATCTTCCGCATTAGTTAATGCGGAAGACATAACTCTGATGCGGACAAGTGTTTATCTTCCGCATTGACTAATGCGGAAGACATAACACTAATGCTGAAGAACAAGTTACTCTTCAGCATTGACTAATGCGGAAGAACAAAAGAATATGCGGACAAGACTTTGCTCATCCGCATTGACAAATGCGGATGACCGCCAAAATGCGCTTAAGTATTTGTTCATCCGCATTAACCAATGCGGATGACCAACTTACTAATGTGGATGATAAAGTGGAAATGCGATCAAGATTATCTCATCCGCATTTGTCAATGCAGATGAACAAGCAGAGATGCGGATCAAGACTTAAGATTTGTTTATGATGTAATAGGTCAGTGGTAGTTTAGTCATTTTGTAAAGGCATCTTGTCTGCCTATAAATAGAATAGTTAACCTCGTACTGAGGTGACGGCTGATAGATAGAGAATTTTTATTGTAATTAATTCTCTATAAATCAACTTTGATATATTCAAATACAAAGCATTTATGAGTATTATATTGCTTTGAATGTTCTTTGACTGTTTGTTTCTGCCACTCAATCATTGACTTGATTATCATATTCGATTCTTAGTAAGAATATCAATCTTACTCAACCCCAGTCAAAATGCTAGGAATATTCTAACAGCTTCCAGTCTTACTATAGGAGCTCAAACATTAGTGTAGTCAATCTCTTCTTCCTGTGTGTACCCTTGAACAACTAGTCTAGCTTTGTTCTTGATGATAATGCCTCTATCATCCTTCATGTTCCTAAACACCCATTTGGTTCTAATGGTAGTCTTCCTATGAGGAAGAGGACAAAGGTTCCAAACTTTCTACCTTTTGAATTGAAGCAGCTCTTGTTGCATAGCTTCAACCCAACTTCCATCCTTTAGAGCCTCATCAATTTTCTTTGGCTCTATCTGCGATATGAAACAAGAGTGAAGACAAACATTTGCTTCATGGGTTTGTCCACTTGTTCTTACCCCTATGACAACATCTCCAATGATGTTTGTGGTGGGGTGAGACTTGTGGATCCTTAGCTGAGGGATCACAACAAGTTGTTCAGAGAGATATAAATTTGAAAAATTTAGATTTGGCATAGAGGTTTCACCCACTACCATCAGCACTATTATCTAGAGAAACTTGATCCAATGAGTGTGTGACATCATTGATGTTGTCATCTATGGAGTGGTTTTAAGCATCAAGATATCCCTGATCACTATCACCACCTCTATTGTTTTCTTCTACATATGAAGTGTCTTTATCTGGTTGTAGAGCCTCTGAGCTAGAATTTTAAGGCATCCCAGATATATCAGCTGAGTTTGTCATTATGGTGCTGATAGAAACCTCATTTGCAGAAGTAGTTCCAACTTGAGCTGAAGATGTATTACATGAAGATCTTCATAGCTTAAATCTTGGCTCAGGATCGTCTGTAAACAGCCAATCAGGACAAGAACCAACTATACAAGGTGTGTGTTCATTGAAAGTCACATTGGCTGACTCCTTAACAATTCTAGTTCTGGGATTGTATACTCTATAAGCTTTAGCTTGGGAAGAGTATCAAATAAAGTGTCCATCATCAGATTTCTCAGCAAATTTGACAATTTGATCTTTGGTATTCAAGATAGTGCAAGGACATCCAAATGACCTGAGAAAACCGATGAAAGGTTTCCTCTTTTGCCAAAGTTCATAAGGAGTCTTGCCATGAGTCTTAACCACTAAAACTCTATTCTACACATAGCAAGCAGTGTTGACTGCCTCTGCCCGGAAGATGATGGGCAGTTTAGAGTCAGACAACATGGTTCTTGCAACTTCAATTAGTGTCCTGTTTCTCCTCTCAACAACACAATTTTGTTGAGGAGTCCTAGGAGCACTATATTGTCTTGTAATGCCATTTTCATCACAAAATGTATTAAGGATTTGCTTCTTGAATTAAGTTCTTTGATCACATCTTATGATTTTGACCTTGTGATCAGATTGATTCTCAATATTTAGGATGAAATTCTTCAGAATCTCAGGAGGCTCACCCTTAGTCCAAAGGAAGAAGACCTAAGTGAATCTTGTAAAGTCATCTATGATCACTAAACAATAAGAGGTCCTTCCTAGACTCATTACACTGGTGGGGCCAAAGAGATCCATATGTAACAAGTGTGGGGGTGTATTGACGGATTTCTTTCCTTAGGCTTGTGAGATACCTTATGTTGCTTTCCTTTCAGGCATGCAACACAATGATCATCACTTGTAAACTCTTTCTTTGGCATTCCAGTTACCAAAGCATTCTGAATTATTTTATTCATGTTCTTATAGTTTACATGGCACATTCTTTTATGCCATAGGAAAGACTCATCACTATTGGCTTTCGATAGAAAGCATGAAACTTCTCTAGAGGGAGATGTTTCTTGCAAGTCCATCTTGTATGTGTTTCCTTTCCCGGGTGCTCTGAGTAGAATATGCTCATGAGGAATGACCACCCCAGGCTTGAGAATAATGCACTCAAGCTCAGTAAAGAGCATGTTATGACTCTGATAACAAAATTAGGATACACTTAGAAGATTGTACCCAAGCTCCTTGACAAAGTTTACCTTTTCAATGCTGAGCTTACCATTTATGACCTTGCCCCTTCCAAAAATGTAACCACCTTCATCTCCTCCAAAAGCAACTGGTCCTCCATCAATCCTTTCAAAGTTCTGGAGTATTGACCTATTGCCTGTCATGCGCCTAGAACAGCCACTATCAATGATCCAGACATTTTTGTTTGTCTTGAGCTATCCTTGAACAAAGAAAATGATTAGTTACATTTGGAAACCTAAGCCGTATTTGTCTTGGGCTCACTAAGAGAAACAAAAGGTAATGCAACAATAATAGATCCTATGGCTGTGCTTGGAGGATCTTGAGCAGTTCTTGATGGAGAATTTTCAGTCACTTGGTCTTTCTTAGACTTCCACACCACCTTTGGAAGCTTTGACTTGACCTTTAATACTTCGAAAGCTTTTGAGGCTTTGGAAGTTTTGATGACCGGACCTTTGGAAGATTCTGCAGACACTGCAGTAGACTTATGTGCTTCGGAAGTATTCCTTCCTTCCGAGACCAACTTTTCTTCTTAATGCAATTTTCCAGTTGCCTTCTTCTTAGTTTTGGAGCTTCTCAGGGAAACAAGTTTTCCTTTTGAAGCTTGAATCTTCTTG
This sequence comes from Flaveria bidentis, assembly GCA_018326385.1. Lineage (NCBI taxonomy): Eukaryota > Viridiplantae > Streptophyta > Magnoliopsida > Asterales > Asteraceae > Flaveria > Flaveria bidentis. Next base: position 17,701 of record BJCM01265850.1, on the reverse strand, counting down.
GAACTCTTGGAAGTCTTTGTCTTAGTCATAAGAAGAGTACCTTTAGGATTATATGGACAATCCTTAGAAAAATGAATAGTACTTTCACACATGACACACTTTATTTTCTTCTTCCCAAGAGCCTTCTACTGGGAACAAGACCGACTTTGTCACATCCCTTCTCCACCCTCATATTTGCAGATGCTAAGACAGTCCTTTTGGACTTAGGACTGTTCTTGGAGTTGGATGGTCCATGTTGTGTAGCAGTGGTACACAACAGATCAGCATTCTTCTTGGTACTGAGATGATTTGAACAAGAACCAGAACTCTTAGTAGAAGAGTTTTGGTTCATGTCTTTAGTCCTTACTACTTCAAACCCTGCATAGATAAAAACTTGTTTCTGCTTAGAGTCAAAAGTAGCCTTGATCTATTGAGCCTTCCTAGCTTTTTTTTTGCTCTTTCTGATCAAGTTCTTTCTTATTGACTTGGTCATCATAGTCTTCTTCTTCTCTTCAGAAGGATAATGGCCCTTCTTAGAATCTTCCTCTTCACTCTTTTCAGATAGATTTTTCACTATCACTTCTTCATCCTCTTCACTCAAAGGATCTGTGAGAGGAAGCTCATCTTCACAAGTTCCACACCTAGGTGATCTTACAGACAAGATTGTTTGTGGAGGAGCTATCTCATTTGATCCTAGTCCCTACTTGTTTTGATAGCACACTTTGTTGTGTAGGGATGAGGATATCATGTTCTTGAAGGTCACTTCTTCAAGAACACACTTCTGTACCCTGGCTTTGCTGATCACAAGCTCAGCCTCGCACTCAGTTAGCTTAGTTATCTTTGATTAGAGTCCTAAAATTTGTATGTTCAGGTTTTAGAACAGAAATAGTTTTCTCTAAGTCCTCTATCTTCAGTATATAATCATTTTCAGACTTTCTAAAATTAGCTCTTATGATGTTTAAGGACTCAAGATTAGTTCTCATTTCTAAGTTGTAGGACCAGTATCTATTAACTATAGCAATGCATTTAGGGGTACAGAGATATTCTAATACCTTGGCTTCATCCTGATCTGCCATCAGTGCTTGGTTTGGAGAAGCATCTTCCACCTGAAAGCTCCAGTCAAAGCCTATTTCTTCAATAGCAACAGCAGCCTGCTTCTTTGGCTTCTTATTCTAGGAAGCTTTATCAGTGTAGTTTGGTATGGGTTGTGCTTGGCCACCATTTGTTCTTGGTGCCTTAAACTCCCTGGCAAAGTGGCCCAACAAGTTACAGTTGTAACACTTGACTTTGCTTTTATCCACCCTAAACTTTCCACTGGTTGCATTGCTTGGAAACTTCCTTCCAGTCCGCTTGTAGAACTTCTTGGCTCTGTGAGTGAGAAGAGCCATCTGCTAGACTATCTCCATGTACTCTAGATCATCTGGATGGATACAATCTAGGTCTTCAAGGGTGAAAATAAAGCTGCCACAACTTTCATCAAAAGACATAAAGGCTTGAGAAGAACTTGTTTCTTGGAATGGGCTTCCTTGAGTGTAGTTCTCCCTTGGTGTCTCAGGGAAGGTGATGAAAGGACCCTTTGGTAAGTTTTCAGGGTAGCATATGAGATGATGTTGGGGTTCTATGCTATCCCTTTCAACCACATGAAGGGCTGAACCCATTTGATTGTTGGAGTTGCCAGATGAACCTTGCATGTTCATCTCCATCCGGTAGCAAATGAGAATCCCATATAACTCTGTCAGGGTGAGAGTTTTTAGCTTCTTAGTCCTCTAGATAACCACATAGTAGTGTGTCCATTGCCTAGGAAGTGAGGACCTGAACTTCCTTACGATGACTTTGTTCTCAAGAGCAACTCCTCCATCCACTAGGGTATCCACTATCTTAACATACCTGAAGTATTGTTGAGTCATGGTTTCACCTGCTTTGAAGGTGAAGTTTTCAAACTACTACTTTAGGAGATCCTTCTTGTTCTCTTTTGCTTCAGAGGAACCCTCATACATCAATTTCAATCCATCCCACAGCTGCTTAGCTGTTTTGCATTTCTTGAAACCTCTATATACAGAGTTAGGAAGAGCAGTCTGAAGGGCTGTCATGGCCTTCCGGTCAATCTCTACTCTCTTTTTATCTTCAGCTGAGTAGTCTGTCACAGCCTTGGGGATCATACCACCACAAATAGCAGAAGGGGTGTATGGTATGTAAGGTCCATTCTCAACAGACTCCCACAATCTTGAGTCTAGAGACCTAATGAAACCTTCAATTCTTAGGCACCAGGTATCAAAGTCTTCAAGAGTGATCAGTGGGGACTTGTTCATGGTTCCACTTTCAATAACAGTTTTGGAAATGGCTTCCATTTAAAAAGTTTAGTATTTATGTGTGTGAGGGATCTAAAGATGGTGAGATCTTATATCATGCAGGATTAGTTAATGTCACTTAACACTTTGTTTTTCTCTCAAACGCACTTGAACTACACTCAGATGAAGGAAAAGTCTATAAGAGTTGATCATAATATAATAAGTAGTAAAGAACACAAGAAGTAATTTTGAAGGTGCTTGCATATATTGCTTCTCAACTCAAAAGTTACAAGACTCTTACAAGCATGATGTTATGAGTTATAATGAGAAACTATATATAATACTACCTATAGCCGGATATACTTTGATACCAGTTGGGATCCTATATCTAAAGCAAATACTACAGAGCTATAGTTTAAGGTATCTCAGATAAAGTCTAATATGAGATATGGTAGTCAGGACATGTCCCTGAGTTACCTTTTGTCACCAACTAAAGTTGGTAACTTGTACTATCATAAAAGGTGAACAGTGGAATAAAGCATGGTCAACTACATGGCTCTTTGAGAAAGCACCATGCAGTATCAGAGGTCTGCAGCGGAGTGTCGGAGACCATACTTATGTCCACTAGTTCATAGCAGTGTCTTTCGAAGGTTGAATGGCTTCGGAATAATAAGTACTTTCGAGACCACTTATACTTTGGAAGAGGCTGCTTCTTCGAAGGTTTATGGACTTCTTCTTTTCTTCATACTTCGGAAGTATTCTTCTGATTTATTCTTATTGGACTTGATCTTCGAAAGTAAGTTCTTTGACTTCGGAAGAAGAGTTTGTCTTCGGAATTTGATCTTTCACTTTGTCTTCGGAAGAACTCTACTACCTTCGGAAGTTACACACTTGGCTTCAGAAGCCTTTGTAAGTAGCAACAAAATATGACTAAGTCATTTGGTTTTGGTTGCACCAGCCTTCTTCTTGATCCAACCAACTCCTCTTAGGCTGATGCTACCAAAACCTCAATTGTTTTTGCTCCTCAAAACTTTAAGTACCAAGGAAAGTAGTTATTTGTTAGTTTCTTTGTTCTTTCCTCATGCGATGCTGAGAAGTTTGTACAAATCTTTAGTTGACAGGAACTCCAGTCTATCACCCTGAATGATATGTGCCCTTAGTTATGGCCCTTTGAAAACAGTTAGTTGATCGGAGCTATAATCATATTCCCATAGGTTCCAATTTACTACCCTCTACCATTTGTAGAAAGGATGTTCCTTTGGTAGGAGATCTTTCCTTGTCTTCCTTTCTTCTCAACTTCAACTCTTCTTCAATCTTGGCTTTTGTAGTTAACTCAGCAAGATGAAGACTGTTGAGATGATTTCTGATGAGAGTAGCAGTTTCAGAGTTAGAGGGGTTGGAGAATGGTTTCTCTACTAACTCAGCAATATCAAACCTGCTAGAGTGTAGCAGAGAGGTGGCATTCAGTTTGTTGACTTCACCATTCTCTCTTTCCAAAACAAAGTTGTGAGTAGCTTCATCGAACCTCCACTGGTGTATTTCTTTCTAGGCATAAGAGACTGACTAGGAATCTTGTCCTTTTTCTTTGTATCCAGCAGAGTCACAAGCTTTCTTCTTAGTCTCTTCTCTTCATTATTTAATGAGTTTGAGTTGAGGCCTAGAAGTCTAGCAGCATGGTCCAATGTTCCTTTAGGCAGATCAAGAAATTGATCTCTTGTGAGGGAACGTGAAGATCCATCAACATAGGATAGTTTGAAAGAGTCTTCCTCATAAGAGATATCACTCAAAGTTGTGCATTTGGTGAGCTTTGTCTTGATTGCCTTGAACTCCTCAAGAGAGATGTATTTGGAAGGCTAAGGGGATGACTAGGAAGGTTGTTGGGTAGGGTGAGGTGTAGTGGTTCGGGTAAGAGTTTTGTGTTGAAGGATGGGTAGTTTGGGTGGTTGAGGAGATGGAGTGGATAAGGGTAAAGGTGTGGGTTCAGGTGTGAAAGGTTTAGATTTAATAGTGAATAGAGAGAGGATAAGTTAAGGTTGGGGTTGAGTGGCTGATGTGAAGGTCATTCCTTGTACCCTTCTGTATATCTCTCTCCTTTCCCCAAATGGATGTAAGCCTCGGTTTCACTAACAATCCGTTGGAGTGTCCTTTCAGACATGGGACCCACCTGCCTTCAAGAGAAGCCGTTAGCCCAGAGATAGTCCTTCATCCAGTCTTTGTCACCGGTCTTCTTGGTTGCAGTGACCCTTGCTTCTTTTTCCTTCTCCTTCTTCTCCTTTAACTTTACTGTTGCAGCTCTTTTTCTCTCTTTCTCCATTTGATCCTGCTCTTTGTTGAAGAGCCGCAGGATCATTTCATCATTATGTGGAGACAGCTCTTGAAGAGGGAAGCCTCTAGATGTTAGGAAATCTATCCTTTCCCTCCTGAGCTCCATGTCAACTTCCATTTGTTCCTTTTCCTTTTCTTCCTCTGAAGCCAACCTTGCTACTTCCTTCTACAGCATGGTTGCCTTTTCCAGTTCCACCAACTCCTCTAATGATAGCAAGAGTGTTTCTTCATTGGCAGCTCCAAGTTGAATGAGTTGGTCAATGATCTCTTCTTTTCTCTTGTTGTTGACAGCCTCCTAGTTTGTTGCAGCTGCTTTTGTACTGGCAGCTAACAGCTTCCCAGTAGGAAATCTTCCTTTTCATTTAAGCTTTTCAATCTTCTCCTCTTCCTGAAGCTCTTCCGCAGTCATTTTCTTCTTCCCTTTGTTATCCTTTGAAGAGCTCAACTTTGGTGGTTCTTGGAGAGTGGATTCTGATTGTGAGAGAGGCAGAGAGAGTGTCTGAACAAGAGATTGATCCAGAAAGTCCTCACTATTCACCTCAGATGTTAGTTCCAGAATTGCATCAGTGACGATTAGTTCCTCAGACAAAGAGAATAGTCCTTCAGCAGCTTCCATTTCAGCTTTGAAAGATTGAGGAGGTGCAGATTTTGTCCCAACTATTTCCATTGCTGGGCCATCAGTCCTTATTTCCCCTTCGAATTGAATCTTGGGTTCCATTTGGACCTTAGGTTGACCAACTTCTTTCACAGTGGTAGAAGGTGCACTTAGCCTCTGAAGCTCTTCTGCTCCAAAGTACTTCATGGCAGCATCAGGGCTTGGCTAATCAATAGAGGATCTCATCAGAAACTTGGAAAAGCGTTTGTAGAGATCTCTGAGCATCCTTGGGTCGATTTAAAGTACAACTTATGATAGCTCAGACAAAGTTGTGAAGGGAGCTAAAATTGTTGAAGTTGAAGTTTGGCTCTGATACCAATTGCAGGATCGGTTAATGTCACTTAACAGTTTGTTTTTCTCTCAAACTCACTTGAACTACACTCGGATGAAGGCAGAGTCTATAAGAGTTGATCACTATATAATAAGTAGTTAAGAACACAAGGAGTAATTTTTAAGGTACTAGCATATATTGCTTCTCAACTTAAAAGTTACAAGACTCTTACAAGCATGATGTTATGAGTTACAATGAGAAACTATATATAATACTACCTACAGCTAGATATACTTTGTTACCAGCTGGGATCCTATAACTAAAGCAAATACTACAGAGCTATAGTTTAAGGTATCTCAGATAAAGTCTCATATGAGATATTGTAGTCAGGACATCTCCCTGACTTACCTTTTGTCACCAACTAAAGTTGGTAACTTGTACTATCATAAAAGGTGAACAGTGGAACAAAGTATGGTCAACTACATGGCTCATTGAGAAAGCACCATGCAGTATCAGAGGTCTGAAACAGAGTGTAAGAGACCACACTTATGTCCACTGGTTCATAGCAGTGTCTTCTGATGGTTGAATGGCTTCGCAAGAACAAGCACTTCCGAAGCCACTTATACTTAGGAAGAGGCTGCTTCTTAAAAGGCTTGTGGACTTCTTCTTTTCTTCATACTTCGGAAGTAGTCTTCTGGTTTATTCTTCTTGGACTTGATCTTCGGAAGTAAGTGCTTTGACTTTAGAAGTAGAGTTTGCCTTCGGAAGTTGATCTTTCACTTTGTCTTCGGAAGAACTCAACTACCTTCGGAAGTTCCGCACTTGGCTTTGGAAGCCATTGTAAGTAGCAACAAAATATGAATAAGTGATGTGGTTTTGGTTGCACCAACCTTCTTTTTGATCCAACAAACTCCCCCTAGGCTGATGCTACCAAAACCTCACTTGTTTCTGCTCCTCAAAACTTTCAATACCAAGGGAAGTAGATATTTGTCAATTTCTTAGTTCTTTCTTTATGTGGTGCTGAGAAGTTTGTACAAATCTTTACTTGACTGGACCTCCAGTCTGTCACCCTGAATGATATGTACCCTTAGTTGTGGCCCTCAGAAAATAATTAGTTGATAGGAGCTATAATCATATTCTCATCTAACTATAGGTTCCAATTCAGGACCCTCTACCATATGTAGAAAGGTTGTTCCCTTGGTAGGAGGTCTTGTCTTCCTTTCTTCTCAACTTCAACTCTTTTTCAATCCTGGCTTTAGTAATTAACTCAGCAAGATGAAGACTACTGAGATGATTTCTGATGACAACAGTAGTTTCAGAGTTGGAGGGTTTAGAAAATGGTTTTTTTGCTAACTCAACAATATTAAACCTGCTAGAGTGTAGTAGAGAGGTGGCATTCAGTCTATTGACTTCACAATTCTCTCTTTCCACAACAAAGTTGTGAGTAGCTTCATCAAACCTCTACTAGAGTATTTTCTTTCTAGGCACATGAGACTGACTAGGAATCTTGTCCTCTTTCTTTGTACCCAACAGAGTCACCAGCTTTCTTCTTAGTCTCTTCTCTTTATTATTTAATGAGTTTGAGTTGAGGCCAAGAAGTCTTGCAACATGGTCTAGTGTTCCTCTAGTCAGATCAAGAAATTGATCTCTTGTGAGGGAACATGAAGATCCATCAACATAGCATAGTTTGACAGAGTCTTCCTCACAAGAGATATTGCTCAAAGTTGTGCAGTTGGTGAGGTGTAGTGGTTCGGGTAAGAGTTTTGGGTTCAAGGATGGGTAGTTTGGGTGTTTGAGGAGATGGAGTGGATGAGGGTAAAGGTGTGAGTTTAGGGGTGAAAGGTTCAAATTTGATGGTGAATGGAGAGGGGATAGGTTCAGGTTGGGGTTGAGTGGTTGATATGAAGGTCATTCCTTGTACCTGTCTATACATCTCTCTCCTTTTCCCCAAACGGATGTCAGCCTTGATTTCACTAACAATCCGTTGGAGTGTCCTTTCAGACATGGGAACCACCTGCCTTCCAGAAAAGCCGTGAGCCCGGAGATAGTCGTTTATCCAGGCATTGTCACCGGTCTTCTTGGTTGCAGTAACCCTTGCTTCTTCTTCCTTCTTCTTCTCCTTTAACTTTTCTCTTGCAGCTCTTTTTCTCTCTTTCTCCATTTGATCCTGCTCTTTGTTGAAGAGCCACAGGATCGTTCCATTATTATGTGGAGACAACTCTTGAAGAGAGAAGCCTCAGGAGGTTAGGTAATCATTCCTTTCCCTCCTAAACTGCATGTCAGCTTCCATCTACTCCTTTTCCTTTCCTTCCTTAGAGGCTAACCTTGCTGCTTCCTTCTACAGCCTGGTTGCCTTTTCCAATTCCACCAACTCCTCTAATAGTAGCAGGAGTGTTTCTTCATTGGCAGCTCCAAGTTGAATGAGCTGGTCAATGATCTCTTCTCTTCTCTTGTTGTTGACAACCTCCTGGTTTGTTGCAGCTGCTTTTGTACTGGCAGCTAACAGCTTCCCAGTTGGAAGTCTTCCTTTTCGTTTCAGCTTTTCCATCTTCTCCTTTTCCTGAAGATCTTCCGCAGTCATTTTCTTCTTCCCTTTGTTATCCTTTGAAGAGCTTGACTTTGGTGGTTCTTGGAGAGTGGATTCTGATTGTGAGAGAGTTAGATAGGGTGTCTGAACAAGAGGATGATCCAGAAAGTCCTCAGTATTCACACCAGTTGCTAGTTCCAGAATTGCATCAGTGACGATTAGTTCCTCAGACAAAGAGAACAGTCCTTCAGCAGCTTCCATTTCAGCTTCGAAAGATTGAGGATGTGCAGATTTTGTCCCAACTGTTTTAGTTGCTGGGCCATCACTCCTTATTTCCCCTTCGAATTGAATCTTTGGTTCCATTTGGAGCTTAGGTTGACTAATTTCTTCTACAGTGGAAGAAGGTGCACTTAGCCTCAAAAGCTCTTCTACTCCAAAGTACATCATAGTAGCTCAGGGCTTGGCTGATCAATATAGGATCTCATAGAAACTTGGAAAAGAGTCTATAGAGATCTCTGAGCATCCTTGGGTCGATTTAAAGTACAACTTGGGATAGCTCAGACAAAGTTGTGAATGGAGCTGAAATTGTTGAAGTTGAAGTTTGGCTCTGATACCAATTACAGGATCGGTTAATGTCACTTAACACTTTGTTTTTCTCTCAAGCTCACTTGAACTACACTCGGATGAAGGAAAAGTCTATAAGATTTGATCACAATATAATAAGTAGTAAAGAACACAAGAAGTAATTTTTAAGGTACTAGAATATATTGCTTCTCAACTCAAAAGTTACAAGACTCTTACAAGCATGATGTTATGAGTTACAATGAGAAACTACATATAATACTACCTATAGCTGGATATACTTTGATACCAGCTGGGATCCTATAACTAAAGCAAATACTACAGAGCTATAGTTCAAGGTATCTCAGATAAAGTCTCATCTGAGATATGGTAGTCAGGACATGTCCCTGACTTACCTTTTGTTACCAACTAAAGTTGGTAATTTGTACTATCATAAAAGGTGAACAATGGAACAAAGTATGGTCAACTACATGGCTCTTTGAGAAAGCGCCATGCAGTATCAGAGGTCTGAAACGGAGTGTCAGTGACCATACTTATGTCCACTGGTTCATAGCAGTGTCTTCCCATGGTTGAATGGCTTCGGAAGAACAAGTACTTCTGAAGCCACTTATACTTTGGAAGAGGCTACTTCTTCAAAGGCTTGTGGACTTCTTCTTTTCTTCATACTTCGGAAGTAGTCTTCTGATTTATTCTTCTTGGACTTGATCTTCGGAAGTAAGTTCTTTGATTTAGAAGTAGAGTTTGTCTTCGGAAGTTGATCTTTAACTTTGTCTTCGGAAGAACCTACTACCTTCGGAAGTTCCACACTTGGCTATGGAAGCCTTTGTAAGTAGCACCAAAATATGACTAAGTTGTTTTGTTTTGGTTGCACCAGCCTTCTTCTTGATCCAACAAACTCCCCCTAGGCTGATGCTACCAAAACCTCACTTGTTTCTGCTCCTCAAAACTTTCAGTACCAAGGGAAGTATATATTTGTCAGTTTCTTTGTTCTTTCCTAATATGGTGCTAAGAAGTTTGTACAAATCTTTAGTTGACAGGAACTCCAGTCTGTCACCCTGAATGATATGTACCCTTAGTTGTGGCCCTTAGAAAATAGTTAGTTGATAGGAGCTATAATCATATTCCCATCTAACTATAGGTTCCAATTTAGGACCCTCTACCATGTGTAGAAAGGTTGTTCCCTTGGTTGGAGGTCTTTCCTTGTCTTCTTTTCTTCTCAACTTCAACTCTTCTTCAATCTAGGCTTTTGCAGTTAACTCAGCAAGATGAAGACTGCTGAGATGATTTCTAATGACAACAGCAGTTTTAGAGTTTGAGGGTTTAGAGAATAGTTTCTCTGCTAACTCAGCAATATCAAACCTGCTAGAGTTTAGCAAAGAGGTGGCATTCGGTCTGTTGACTTCACCATTATCTCTTTCCACAACAAAGTTGTGAGTAGCTTCATCAAACCTCACTAGAGTATTTTCTTTCTAGGAACACGAGACTAACTAGGAATCTTCTCCTCTTTCTTTGTACCCAGCAGAGTCACCATCTTTTTTCTTAGTCTCTTCTCTTTATTATTTAATGAGTTTGAGTTGAGACCTAGAAGTCTTGAAGCAAGGTCTAGTTTTCCTCTAGGAAGATCAAGAAATTGATCTCTTGTGAGGGAACGTGAAGATCCATCAACATAGCATAGTTTGAAAGAGTCTTCCTCACAAGAGGTATCGCTTAAAGTTGTGCAGTTGGTGAGGTGTAGTGGCTCGAGTAAGAGTTTTAGGTTGAAGGATGGGTAGTTTGGGTGGTTGAGGTGATGGAGTGGATGGGGGGTAAAGGTATGGGTTCATGGGTGAAAGGTTCAGATTTGATGGTGAATGGAGAGGGGATAGGTTTAGGTTGGGGTTGAGTGGTTGATGTGAAGGTCATTCCTTGTACCCTTCTGTACATCTCTCTCCTTTTCCCCACATGGATGTCAGCCTTGATTTCACTAATAATCCATTGGAGTGTCCTTTCAGACTTGGGACCCACCTGCCATCCAGAGAAGTCGTGAGCCCGGAGATAGTCCTTCATCCAGGCTTTGTCACTGGTCTTCTTGGTTGCAGTAACCCTTGCTTCTTCTTCCTTCTTCTTCTTCTCCTTTAACTTTTCTCTTGCAGCTTTTTTTCTCTCTTTCTCCATTTGTTCCTGCTCTTTGTTGAAGAGCCACAGGATCATTTCATCATTATATGGAGACAGTTCTTGAAGAGGGAAGCCTCTAGAGATTAGGAAATCTATCCTTTCCTTCCTGAGCCGCATGTCAGCTTCCATCTGTTCCTTTTCCTTTTATTCCTTTAAAGCCAACCTTGCTGCTTCCTTCTGCAGCCTGGTCGCCTTTTCCAGTTCCACCAACTCCTCTAATGGTAGCAGGAGTGTTTCTTCATTAGCAGCTCCAAGTTGAATGAGCTGGTTAATGATCTCTTCTCTTCTCTTGTTGTTGAAAGCCTCCCGGTTTACTACAGCTGCTTTTGTACTGGCAACTAACAGCTTCCCTGTAGGAAATCTTCCTTTTCCTTTCAGCTTTTCAATCTTCTTCTCTTCCTGAAGCTCTTCCGTAGTCATTTTCTTCTTGGAGAGTGGATTCTGATTGTGAGAGAGGCAGAGAGGGTGTCTTAACAAGAGGTTGATCTAGAAAGTCCTCACTATTCACCTCCGATGCTAGTTCTAGAATTGCATCAGTGACGATTAGTTCCCTTGACAAAGAGAATAGTCCATCAGCAGTTTTCAGAGACAAACACTTGAGGACCCACAGAGCCAAACTTCAACTTCAACAATTTCAGCTCCCTTCACAACTTTGTCTGAGCTATCCCAAGTTGTACTTCAAATCGACCGAAGGATGCTCAAAGATCTCTACAGACTCTTTTCCAAATTTCTGATGAGATCCTCTATTGATCAGCCAAACCCTAATGCTGCCATGATGTACTTTGGAGGAGAAGAGCTTTAGAGGCTAAGTGCACCTTCTACTAGTGTAGAACAAGTTCGTCAACCTAAGGTCCAAATGGAACCCAGGATTCAATTCGAAGTGGAAATAGCATCATCTTGAGAGCTTGATGAGCTGAAGGAAGAGGCAAGGAGACCTGAACCGGTACGTGCCTAATAGATCTCTCAATTTGTTTCTCAGCTAGTTAAGCATTGAGAGTGGCAATCTCAAGTTGCTGAGTGGAAGAACTTTCTTCTAAAGTCCTAACCAATGATTCAAGTATGAGACTTTAGAAAGAAGGTCTTGATTGAGGAGTTTCATGCTTCCCTCATCTTCTTTTGAAGAATCATAAGGAGATGAGGTAACATACCTAGTATGCTCAACCTCACCACCAGATGTGGTTTCTTGGCACCCTGGTTTCCCCTGCCTAATGATGTCTCTTTCAGAGTCAAAAAAAGGCATGGTTGCCGCAGATTCAGTCTCAGAGATGTTACCACTGTCCATAAGGTCCATTGAGGCACCTTCTATAGTGGCAGCTTAATCTGCATGAGTCCCCTCCACATTAGTGGGACTCACCTCAGTAATGGGTTGCTGATAGAGGCTAGAGATAAGAGGTCTCTTTGGGCTCTGTTGATCTTGGAGAAGGTGTTGTAGATCAACTTCATTACTATGGATGGATGTTATCTCTTTATCAGTTTTGAAGAGAAGGTCAGTGAAAGATAAGAAGGTTAAGCCTACTGACTCTGGACCTTGATTAATGTCTACAGGCATCGAGCCTCTGGTGGGGCTGTCCCTTGTTGACCGCTCAGAAGAGTATAAATACTCATTTTGAGGGTTGTTGGCTTAGGTTACGGGCTCATGGGTTAGAGACTGAGGAGACTCAAAACCTAAATTGAGGTCAAAAGAGAAGAATGGTGAGACCTCAGACTGAGTGGGAGCCCATTGTTCCACTCTAGTTTTTTTATTGAATAGGAGGGGCTTGTTCAATCAGAGTAGAATGAACAAGGGTTCATTTGGGGCATCTCTTGTATGTGATGGTGATGGGATGAGAAGGCAGTGTAGGCATTATGGAGGCAGTTGCTGGTGTGGGTTCATCACTTGTGGGATGAACAGGGATGTCACCAGGAGCTATATGCTCAATCATACTTGGAAGTAAAGAAGTGTACCTTCTAGTGAAGTTGGTGGAAACCTTCTTCAAAGTCTTGAAGATGGCAGACCTCATATGAGGAATAGTCAGTGTAGCTGCACAAACAAGCTGACTCTGGTCTAGCTCATAATTGATGATGTGCTGAAGAAATCTGGGATACATGAAGAATGTTTCCCTTTGGAGATTTCCAATAAGATTGGTGAGCAAAAATCTTGAGTAGTTGAAGCGGAGACCTCTCAGCAATCCATGAACTAGGCATCCTAGTTTATATGGGATTGATCCCATCCCCCAGATTTGTTTAATAGAGAGTGGAGGAGAACATGCAGGAGGAACTTCCAGTTGTAGGAGAAGTTGAATTTGTACACAGTTGACCTGTTCATTTGAATCAACATTGATTAGTTTAATTAGATTTTTCTCATGAATATCTCTAATGAAATGGTACCTGATATCAATATGCTTTGTTTTAGAGTGCTTCACCGGATTTTCAGTAATGGAGATAGCACTGTTGTTGTCAATATGGATAGGAGTACTCATAAAGTTGAATCCATCATCTAACATCTGATTCTGAATCCACAACAACTGAGCACAGCAACTTGCAGCAGCAATATATTCAGCTTTAGTAGTTGATGTAGAGGCATGGGATTGCTTTTTGCATTGCCCTGAGATTATTATTCCACCAAGAAATTGACATCCTCCTAATGCTGATTTCTTGTCAATGTTGCAGTCAACTTAGTCACTTTCAGAGTATCCATAAAGATTTAAATCCTTGTTCATAGGATACCAGAGACCTAGTTTAGGTGCTCCTTTGAGGTATCTGAGGATTCTCTTGACAGCAGCTAGTTGAGACACCTTTGGAGCAGCCTAATATCTTGCATAGATGCAAGTGGAAAACATTATATCAGGTCTACTTGCTGTGTGATACATCAGAAAACCAATAATTGCCCTATACTGATGTTGATCAGTATCCTCCCCCTCAAGGTCATGACAAAGATTATGGTTTCCGAGTATGGGTGTCTTGGCTGGTTTGCAGTCCTTCATCTCAAATCTCTATAAGATGTCATTGACATACTTAGATTGATTGATGAAGAAGCCTTCCTTTACTTGCTTCACCTGAATTCCAAGGAAAAAGTCCATTTTTCCCATGTAGCTCATCTCAAACTTCTTCTTCATAATGCATTCAAAGTCTTTGCACATTTTGTCATTTGAGGAACCAAATATGATGTCATTAACATAGACTTGAACAAGCAAAATGTCCTTTCCAGACTTTCTAATGAAGAGAGTCTTGTCAATCGTACCTCTAGTGTAGCTATTCTTCAGAAGAAACTGAGACATAGTCTCATACCACAGCCTAGGTGCTTGGTGCAGCCCATATAATGCTTTTTCCAGTTTGCACACATAGTTGGGGTGCTATGGGTTTTCAAATCCTGGAGGTTGGCACATGTAGACTTCCCTATCTATATCCCCATATAGAATGGCACACTTGACATCAAGTTGGTAGACAATGAAATCCTTTGATGTAGCATAAGCAAGGAAGATCCTAACTGCCTCAAGTCTTACAACGACTACAAAGAAATCATTATAATCGATTCCTTCCTCTTTGGTGTATCCTTGAACCACTAGTCTTGCCTTGTTCTTGATAATCAAGCCTCTATCATCTCTCTTGTTTCTGAAAACCCATTTAGTGACTATAGGTACTTGACCGGATGGTAGCAGACATAGGTTCCAAACCTTCTGTCTCTTGAATTGAAGCAGCTCTTCTTGCATTGATTCAAGCCAACTACTATCTTTGAAGGCATCTTCTACCTTGGGTTCCATCTAGGATAAAAAGCATGAGTACAAGCAGACTTTCCCCTGATGAGTCTGCCCTTTTGTTCTCACACCATCTGAGACATCCCCTACAATGTTCTCAGTTGGATGAGTGTTATGATTCCTAAGATAAGGAATCACTTCCAGTTGTAAAGATAGATCCAGGTTGGACATATTCTGCTCAAGAACTGGAACACTTTGTCCAGCTGTTGTTTCAAAGTCATTCAACGAGGATCGATTGAATGAATGAGGAACCATCATCAATGGTTGGCTGTGAAGTAGCATCAATAGTTGCCTTGTTGATACATATGTACGTAGTTTATGATCTTAATGTAATATGTCTGTCATGTCCTAAATGTAAATGAAATGTATGAGTTGAATAAACAAAACATATGATTGATGATCTTAATGTTAAATGTTGCAGTGTATGTTTCAATGTTTATTATGTTAGAACCCTTGGAAGATTAACATTTAGTCTTTTATTGTCTATTTTATATTTAGTACTAGTATAGGGACTAGTTTTGTAAATTGTTAGTTCCTTAGTTTCTAGTATAAATAGCTTAGACTAGAGTAGAATTAAAGAGCGAGTAGTGTGTGAGTTTTGGTTGTTAACTGCTTTCTTACTCTTGTAATTGTCTTTGCTATATCAATGAACTGTGAATTTTGTTGATATTGCTTGATTTGATTACAATTGTTTGTGTTTCTTTTTGAATTGTTTACATAAATCATTACAGATTGAATCAATTGATCCTATCATATTATTTATTAACACATATTGAACTATCTATATAGGTTTGTGGTTGTTTGAATAGATCTTAGTCAAGTAATGATTGAGAAACATATTCAAACTTAGTCATATGAAGTTTACATGCGAATGGACCATACTAATGGACCATACGCATGAATACTTCATGCTAATGGACCAGTCGCACGACTGAACTAGGAGACTGGATCAATCGCACGATTGAGACATACAGATGACTCAGTCGCACGACTGAACCTTCAGTCGTGTGATTAACTCAGTCGCATGCTTTAGTCGCACGACTGAACCATTCTAATGGCCAGTCGTACGATTGACTAACCCTAACCTATAAATACCACTTAATTCATGGAAAAACGTAACACTTTCAATATTTCGACTCCTACTCGTACCCTAGCCGTCCAGAGACCTTGTTCCAAGTTCTAAGATCGCACAAAATCATATTGCAATCGTTCTTAACGTTTAGATTCATTCTAAGATCGATTCTACGTGCGTTCTCACTGATTGGATCACCAATCAAATAGGATTCTCCACTATTTGAGTTGGTATACACGTAAATTAGTTAGTACTCCATCCGTACACGGTCCTAACAAGTGGTATCAGAACTTTGGCTCTAGATTTACGTGTGATTCAATCGATTTTGGCCTAAAAATCGTGTTTTTCACTCAAAAATTCAATCTTTTTGTGTCAAAAAGTGTTTTCGAAGTCTTCTGGTCATAAAGTTAACGTTTTTCGTCATACGGCAATTAGGGTACGTAAGAAATTTGTTTTTTGCGTCAAAGTGTTCAAAACATTCGTTTTTGCAAAACAACAGCCTTAAGTCGCATAATTAACTCAATCACATGACTGAACTCATTCGCACCCTCCATATGCACGATTGAACTCAGTCGTCTTGTTCATTTGCACGACTGACTTGTTTCATTCGCATAGACTCCAACCGCACTCTCCTTCCACACGACTTAATCCAATCGCATGATTGAATTCATCCGCATACTCCATTCGCACAAATGACCCAATCGCATAAGTTCAATTGCACGAGTGGCCCATTCGCATAAGCAAAGTGTTTGACTTAAAGTTAATTAAATGGAAGAGCAATACTCAACTTTACTGTAGGGAGAGATACACCAATCCAAAACCTCTTACTTCTGGAAAATGAGACAGGGAATCACAATAAACCCCCTAAGCTAATAACGTTAGAAGATTACCCTCAATGGAAGCAACGTTATTAGATTTACTTAAATGGAGTTGCTCCCAACCTTTGGGAGTCAATCGAGACAGGGTATGACATGCCAGTAGGTGCTGATGGAGTGAAACTGACTTTGGGAGGAATGAATGACACGCAGAAGGAAAAATATAACGCAGAGAAGAAAGTGTACACACTGTTAACTCAGTCTATACCTAGGATATATTTTATCAATTTTCTGAAAATAAACAGGCTAAGAAACTTTGGATAGCCTTGGAAAAACGCTATGACGGGAATACTTCATTGAAAGCTCTGAAGGAAAAAGTGTTGAAGGAGTTTGATAACTTCTCTTTAATGGGTAAGGAAAGTCTAGAGGATGTAATCGATAGCTTCCATCATAACATGAGTGAGCTACATATTCATGGAGTTAAAACGTTGATGGAAGATAAGGTTTCCAGTTTGCCTGATGGTTACAAGAGAAGTGGGATTCATTTGTATCTAACCTAAGACAGAATAGTATTTTGGAAAAGTTAGATATAAATGATTTCATCCTGAAATTAAGAGAGGATGGACTTAGGATGAAATACAGGTCGTAGAAAGGAACGTATGATCAAAATCCTTCGCTTTACAACGCCTCTTCTACTGCAACCATTTCAGGAGCACCCCTTCAGACGGCTTTTGTTTCCAGTTCAACTACTCCTTCACAAACCATAACTTCTGGGTCTGACACATCTGGGTCATCAAGTACGCATTTTATTGCACGAGAGGCTAATGCTATGAAGTTGAAGACTGAGAACCTCGAGAACATCACCGTGGAGGTGGCTAAAGAACACATGGATTTATTGGTGGCTATGGTACACTCATATGATGGGTTGCTTGCAGGAAAGATTGGTAACTGCCATCTAGCAGACAAATGTATTTAACACTGAAACTAACTCACTCATATGGAATCAGACAGACATACATTAAATTACTTGGAACTCTTATAAATGTATTTAACACTGAAACTAACATATTTCCATATCACAGTTTCTTGTTCATCTGAAACTTCTCCGTTCTAACAGGGAATCATGCTTGATATGTTATGTAACACACATTGTATTTGAACATCAGGCGGTGTAGCCAAGACGATTGTTGTTGGGGTTTGTTAAAACATAGTTGCATAGTTTAACCATTTAAACTTTCTGAAAAAAACGCAGCGGAAAGGATGGTTATATTAGAGTTTATAATCTGAAATTTCAGGTTG
>BJCM01265849.1:0-11409 GCA_018326385.1 Flaveria bidentis | reverse complement strand
TGGACCCTTGTGGACAAACCAAAAGGTGCTAAGGTGATTGGCACTAAATGGGTACTGAAATGCAAGAAAGATGACCAAGGGGTAATAATCAGGAATAAGGCCCGACTTGTAGTTCTAGGATTTCGACAAGTCGAAGGCCTAGATTACAATGAAGTGTTTGCACCAGCGTCAAGGATGGAAGCAATACGTAATTCTAGCTTATTCATCCTACATGAAGATCAAAGTCTATCAACTAGATGTCAAGAGTGCATTCCTTCATAGTGAAATCCGTGAGACTGTGTATGTCAGTCAACCCAAAGGATTTGAGGATCCTTATCACCGGGATAGAGTTTACAAGCTGGATAAGGCTCTCTACGGGCTCCATCAATCCCCTAGAGCATGGTATGAGAAACTCTCAACTCATCTGGTGAAATACGGTTTTCGCAGAGGAGTTATTGACTGTACATTATTCATCAAAGAAAAAGATGGTGACTTATTGCTAGTACAGATTTATGTTGATGACACAATCTTTAGTTCCAAAAACGAAGAGTTATGTAAAGAATTTGAATCTGTAATGAAAGTTGAATCTGAGATGAGTGCCATGGGAGAGATGAAGTTCATTCTCGAGTTACCGGTGGATCAGACACCAAAGGGAATATTTCTACATCAGACCAAGTATGTAGGCGATATCTGTAGTCGGTTCGATATGGAGAATGCTTTTGTAGCTAGAACTCCACTTGCCACAAACCATGACGTGGCACCCGACGAAAATGGTGATCTGGTTGATGCCACTATGTACAGAGCAATGATCGGATCTCTCAACTACCTCACAACCTCACGACCTGATATCATGTACCTAACGTGTCTTTGTTCCAGATATCAGGAGAAACCAAAAGTCAACCATCTCATAGGAGTCAAAAGGATTTTTTGTTATCTAAAGGGTACTCCAACACTCGGCTGTGGTATCCTCATGACGATGACTTTGAGCTTACAGCATATAGTGACTCGGATTCTGGCGGTTGCAAAATGAATTAAAAGTCGACATTAGCAGGATGTCAGTTCTTTGGTAGACGGTTAGTCACCTGGCAGTGTAAGAAGCAGACCTCCGTTGCTGTGTCAACATGTGAAGTTGAATACGTTGCTGCTGCAAGTTGCTGTTCACAAATCATCTGGATTCAATAGCAAATGCACAACTACGGTTTGTAATTTTCTAACACTCCTATTTTTTTTGATAATTCTGTTGCTATAGCCGTAACAAAAAATCCGGTACAACACCCTAAAACTAAACACATTGATATTAAATATCACTTTATACATGACTGTTTTGAAAAGCACTTAATCGATGTGTTTAAATTTAATACGGATTTTCAACGTGCCAATCTCTGCACAAAAGCATTTGATAAACCGAGGTTTTTATATCTGTTAGAGGTCAATGGCATGAAAAAGAAATGTGAAGTGATTCCAGAAGACGAAAATTCGTAGTTCGACTAGTATAGTTAATTTTCTTTTATTTTATTTTATTTTACTTATTTTTCCGTCTCTTAAAAATCCAAAAACACAAAAATATTTTTAGTTTTAGAATTTTAGGGGGAGAATAGGTTAAATTAGTATTAAATTCATGCAGTATTTAATTACTTAAAAAGACGAGGGAGGAGGACATATTAGCTAAAGGAAATGAAATCAAATCTGTGATTCTGATTCAACGTTAATGGAAAATGATAGTACACAGGGAACAAATCGGTTGGGACTTTAAAAGATTTTAAATGATAAAGATGCAAAATTCAAAGTATAAGTCTGAGAAGTCTAAGCAAAATAAAAAGGAAAAATGATAGTAAAACTAGTATGCTACTGAGGTAACATAGAGAAAGTAGACCTAGAGGTTGCTAGTTCATTATATGTTGTGTCGGTTGATTCAACAAAATAGATGAGTAGACCTCATTGGTGGTTTAAAATTCAAACTAAGTTGTTCAACTTGTTGTGGGTTCCCATCTTAAACCCTGGTTAATACAATCAATGCAGTTCCAATAAGGGGTGAAGAGCAAAATAAATACCACAAATGTGTGCGGACGACCATAAAACTCAGCAAAGCACATGGAAAATTGTTAAATGCAATCAAGCTAATAACTTATTTTGTTGGTGGGTTATGTGCAAAAGAAAAATAAATGCTCTAACAAGAAGATAGGTTATGTGCCTCTCTGCTGTGCGGTGGCACTGACCTGAGGATAAGCATAACCTAACTATTCTAGAATTCATTGTTGTTTGCGCCTCTCTGCTGTGCGATGGCACTGACCTGAGGCTTGGCATGTTTTTGAAAGCTCTTAGAATATTTTCTTCTTGAAAATACCCGTAGACCGCTCAAAAATCTCCTAAGGAATGTTGATTACCATATAAGTGTGGGATGCACAAATGCTTGTTGAAATAATTAAACCTTAACTCATCACCAATGTGTGTCAAAAATCTGTGTATGGATTTAAGAGGACAAGTATACTGACAATCAACATGAGCTGCAGTTCTTGAAAGTTAATGAGTTCTTGAAAGTCATAATCATTGTGTGCATCTTATAGCTCTAGTATGATTTCCTAAAATTGCTATTGACTCTCGGTCCAAACAAGAATCTAGCATCAAAATGGTTTATTAAAATGTCCCAAATGATTCTGATATACCTGTATGATTTCATAATGAATGGTACTAGAAATGATAAAATAGACTTGAAGCTGTACTGTCTAGGAAGTAAAATCGGTTAGAAGTACTCTAATAGGTATAAATCCATCTCCAATAAAAAATACAAAAATATATCTTGTTTCGTTTTTAAATTTCAAGTTGTTTTATTTAACTTTTAGTTATTTGTTAGGTAAAAGTCAGACCATACATCTGGATTCAATCTGTGAATCACTCACTAAAAGTGGTCACGTTTGAGGTGACCTATCAAGTTTTGGAAATTAAAAGGACCACGTCTGAGGTGATCAAACAGTTTTTCAAATTAAAAAGGTCATGTCTGAGATGATCATCGGTCATAACGTCTTATCAATAGTTACATGTGTATGTTTGAAAGTGTACGAGGTCAAACTCATAAGTATGGACCAATCGCACGATTGGACAATAAGTATGGGCCAATCACACGACTAGACCATAAGTATGGACCAGTCGCACTATTGGATCACAAGTATGAGCTAATCGCACGATTGAACCATACATATGAGTAAGTCGCATGACTGAACCCCAGTCGCACGAATGAAGCATGCAAATGGGCCTAGTCGCATGACTGAATGTTAAATTAGTATAAATAGCAGGGAGTCGGCCGCATGGTCTCATCACCCCTCAATCGCCCTTTGTCGCCCGAAAGTACCAAGACTCTGCCCAAATTTTGTTTGATTGATTTAGCATCTTGATTGTGATTCTAACGTTTACTTTCTGCGTCTACAGGTAATGTGAGACCAAAATCGATTTCAATGTCCCGTTTAATAAAGCCCTAATGACTGAAATCATTCAAAACATGAACTTAGACAAACTCTTCAAAATAAACCACCTAAATGGACATAATCGTTGATTTAAATAACATTAGGTGTAATTTTGAGTGGTTGCAAGTCTAATGAGCGAAAACACAACGTTTAACATCAAGTTTTGACCAAGAATTGGATTTAAAGTGTCGAACAGAGCGTTATACGAATTGACGTGCTGATGAACTTCAATCGCATGAATGAGCTGGGCGTATGACTTAATTGCACGAATGAACCAGGCGTATGAGTTGAGTCGCACGATTGACTCAACCGCATGGCCTAACACACGACTAAGTTCAGTCACAAGCTCAATCGCACGACTGAACTCAGCCGCATGGTCAATCGCACGACTAAACTCAGTCGTATGGTTCAATCGCACAATTGAACCAGACTGATCTCAAAACAATTTAATCTCAACTGTCTTCCGTTATGCACAAATCTAACGTATATGTGTCTTGTGTTACAGAAACATGGCAGATAGGTGGACTATCAACACCAAGCACAACATTTGTGCTCACTTGGATACGACCACTCGGAATGCTACTGAGTTTGCTAGGATTATTGTTTTTCTGAGGAGGTCGAGGATCTACAAAGCTATCTCTGCTCCTTGCACACCCTACTGGTCTCTACAGCAGGCCTTCTGGGAAGTGCTTCAGTTGACAGATCTGATGAGCCTTATTGTATACGGAGCTCCATTTTTGGCCAAGAGATTGAAGTTACTGCAGCTGATCTAAGACAAGTATTGGATCTGGGTAATGATGATGCCCACCCGACCAAGTTACATCCTCTGACAGTAAAGGGCTGTTTTCTACGGATGAAGTACACTGGGGAAATCAACTCAGGTTTGCTCAACAAAAGCAACATGTGTCCCTAGTTCAAGTACCTAGCCCATGTCATTCTGAGGTGCATAGCATCAAGGTGGGGAGGATTTGATGATCTATCTGACCAAATCCAGAATGCATACGTTGCACTAGTGCTGAACCACCCTTTTAGCTTCTCCAACATGATATTCTCTTACTTGATAGAGAACCTTGAGGCTAAGGGTAAGGATAGTTTTTGCATGTACCCTAGGTTCTTACAACTTATCATTGATGAGACGCTTCCGTCGTTGCCGAAGGAGAAAGAAGATGTTGTGGTACTCGTGGTGATGGATGATACCACCTTGGGTAGGATGAAAGCATACAGGGGGAAGCAGGTGAAGCCCCTGTCAGGAGACTGTTCGGGCACTTGGCAAATGCTGATTATGTGGCGCCTTCTCACAAGAAGTAGCATCACAATGAGAGTGACTAAGATGTTGAGCCGATTGAGCTACCCACAGATGATAAAGATGATGGTGACGACGACGATGGTGATGGTCAAGGCGGTGAGGCTCCTGGTGGATCCGAGCAAGCTCCAATCCACCCTGATTTTCGGATAGATGAAGATGATGAGACAGATGAGGAGCCTCTCGTTAGGACAGTGGGTAGTAGGGTTGTGGATACTGAGAGAGGAATAGCGGCGGTTGGTGGACGCCAGGGTGAGTCAAGGGGTGCTACTACTGATGTTATTGATCCAATATACACCCCTGACCAGCCCATCATCCAAGGGGGAGCATCTTCTTCTAAGGGCTCGAGGAAGAAGCGAATGGCTCAACCCCAGGGCTTAAAGAGTAAGAGACGGAGGATCACTCTTACTACCACACATCCTACCACCACTACCACACCTCTTACCACCACTACCACACCTCCTACCACCACTACCACAGTCAGTCCACCGTAGCCCACACACATTCCACCTCCCATATTCACCATATCCACTACTACCACCACCACTCACCAAGCCGGTCCATCCACTCACACTCCATTCACCGCTGGACCCTCCCTACCCCACATTGGATTAGAGGAACAACTAGCCAATCTCAACCGTATTGTTCTAAAGCTGTTGGCTACTGATGAGCAAAGAGTTGCACAGCTTAACCAGCTGATGGAGCTTAATGCTGCTCAGGCTGAGTAGATTACACAGCTTCATGAGCAGAATGCCTATTCAGTTCAAAGGATTGAAGAACTGGAGACAAAGAACAAGAAGATACTCAGGCTTAAAAGATCCAAAAATGAGCCTTTGAAGAGAAAGGATGGTGATGGTGATAATGGTGATGAGAATGATTAAGAGGATTAAGATGACAGTGATGAGGATGTTGGAGAGGGTGGACCGAGTGGAAAAGAGCGAGAAAATGATAATGATCAGGAAGGTGATGCTGCTGCATCAGCCTCTCCTCAAGCTCAAGAGAGGCGTACCAAACATAGCCAAGATCGAGGAGCCTCTTCTTCAACTGCTCCAGTAGAAGAATCAAGGGAGCAAAAAAAAGTAATTATTAGATGTTTATGTATTTAAAACTTTTGTACTCGAATTATGTATTACATTAATGTAATTATTGATCACTTATGTCTGTTTATGTCTTAATGTTTTATAAAATGACTTATGTGTGATATGATTAATATCTAATCAAGCAGATAAAACTCCACAACAAAATGAATACGATGTTGCTCCCCTTCAGCAAATCAAGTCTCAATTACCATGATTCTTGATTTGCAAGGGATCGTCAGAAGGTCAGTGAGCTACACTCTCGAGAAAAGAGAAATTATACATGATCTGACCGACGAGCAACTTGCTGAGATGTTCAGACTTAATCCTGACGAGCTTGTCAAAGATGCTCCAGAGGTAGATGTTATAAGTGATGATGAGCTGAAAGATGTTGATGAAATAGAGATAGAGGATGTCACTTCTGAAAACTATCCAGAGTACACTGACCGCGAGGGAAATGTGATACCCAACTTGGGTGATACTTTCGGCAGTGCTACATTTGAGAGCCTGGATGAAATGGAGAATGAAAAGGAAAAGGATGAAAACAAAGCCCAAGCATCGGATGCAAATATTGATATCAAGAAGGCTGAATGGGCAGCTTGTTTTGCTGCAATAAGAGCCCAGCGCAAGACTCCAAAGCAAAATGCCTACACCAAACTCTACAAAGTCAAGAAACATCAAAAGGTGTCGGGTAAAATCATTGCGTGGGCCTATTTTAAGGACTTAAACGTTTATTTAGTAAAGAGAGAGAAGGGGATCGAGTACTTCAGATATACCGACTGGTGTGCTTAGATCTGTTGTATGCAAATCCAAGGAAGATGTCAGGTTGGTTTGAAGCTGCGTTGAAGAAAGAATACCACACCAGGTGGGTAAACTTCAGACCTCAACAACCAAAGAGGTACATCTGTAGATCTGAAGTGACCCTATATTTGGGAAGCCGAAAATAGTGCTGAAGTGGAGTCCCCCACGCACAATGTCTAAGATTCCCTTGTGGGAAATGCCTCAGGACTTCACTCCACATTTTAAATGGTGGTATTATGACTGGAGGACTGGAGAAGTGGTCATAGTTCTGAAAAAAGAGGGTAGAATGGAAACTATCAGGGTATTTGACCCAATATGGCTTACAAACTTGTCAGCTGAAGATGTCTACACTCTATACAAGTGGCCACTGTTCTATGACACGTAGGATATTGTACAAGCCCTCCAATTCCAAAATGTGATACGGATCTGTTTTGCGTTTGAAATACATGTAGGAGTCACAAGAGAGGAGAAGTACAAGAAGTTTGAAGAGCGTATGAAGGATGTCAAACAATAGAGTAAACTAGGTCCAAGGGGGAGTTTGTTGATACATATGTCCCTAGTTTATGTGCTTAATGTAAAAGTCTTTCCTGTCTTACACATATGTAATGAATGGGTTAAATGAAATATAATATGTGATTGATGTTTATAATGTTAAATATTTTATAGTATTATTGTGTGTTAAAGTATAATGAACTTACTATATAGGTTTGAGGTTGTTGTGCATAATTCTCAGTCAATAATGATTGAGAAATGTGTTCAAACTTAGTCGTATGAGTCTTCATGCGAATGAACCATGTTTATGGACCATACGCATGAATACATCATGCTAATGGACCAGTCGCACGACTATACTAGGAGACTGGATCAGTCGCACGATTGAGACATAAGATTGACTCAGTCGGACGATTGAACCTTCAATCGTGTGTATGGATCAATCGCATGATTCAGTCGCACGACTGAAACATGCTAATGGTCTAGTCGTACGAATGGAAACCCATAACCTATAAATACCACTTAATTCGTGGAAAAATAGTACACTTGAAAAACACTTGGAGAAGAACTCGAAACACTTGATAATACACGAATCCTAGCCATCTAGAACGTCCAAGGATACCTGTCCAACTTCGTAGATCAATCCTGATCGATCTCTACTCATTCATAACGTGTAGTTTCAATCTTATATCGATCGGGTAAGTGTTCTCACTGATTGGATCTCCAATCAAATAGGATTCTGCACTATTTGATTCGGTATAAACGCAGAACCTGTTAGTATTCCGTACATACACGGTCCTGACACTTTTCATATCTTCCGAAGCTAAATTCCTCCAAAGGAAATCTTCTTATCGGAAAAGTTTTTAGTCTCGGAAGAAGCAATTGATTGCGTATCAGATCTACTTCCGAAGCATATAAAACTCTCCATTCGGAAAGCACATTTTACTCTCTAAAGTAAGAAATTTACCTTCGGAAGTAAAATTGGCTTCGGAAGAAGAATACCTTCGGAAGTCCTTTACAAAATCTTACTATGTAATGGAAATCTTTGGGGCCCACACTGTAAAAAGTAAAGATTTTATTAATGATGTCGGAATATTTTAAATGGTTTTTACCTTTACCGCCTCTGTCATATCTTACCCCAAACCATCTTTTCACCTTATCCAAAACCCTCAAAAACCGCTATTCCACCCATTTAAATAATCCCGACTCTTCATTTTAATCTTTTTACCAAATTTACCGCCCAAAGCTTCCTTCACTCAAAATTCACCCTGTTCAACCTGTTTCATCTGATCTTTTCTTGCAATGGCACTAAGCCATCAACATAACCAAGTCGTATTCCTTGACTCGTCCAAGGATGCTGACTTCTCATAAATCATATTCTTTCTTACCCAATCTACCTACTTCACTGCTTAGACTGTGAACCCCATAGTTTATTTGAATCACATGGAAGAATTTTGGGGTAATGGTCAGATTATACTCCTAAATGGAGTTAGGATTATCAGGTCGAGCATTTCTGGCCAGGAGTCGATCATCACAGAACAACTCATCAGAGAGAAACTGGAGCTCCATGATAAAGGCGCTCCTACTGAGTTCCCCAAATCAGACCTAGATGACAAATATCTCCAAATAGGATATGGTGGAGATGTGAGCAGATCTATAGTTTACAAGTTCAACTTCTCCTACAACTGGAAGTTCCTGCTCCATGTCGTTCTCCATTGCTTGTTAAATAAGTCTAGGGGATGGGATCAAATCCCATATGAACTAGGATGCCTAGTTCATGGATTAGTGAAATGCTTCTGCTTCAACTATTCAAGGTTTATGCTGACCAACCTTATGGGGAACCTCCGTAGGGACACATTCTTCATGTATCCCAGGTTCATTTAGCATATTATCAACTGTGAGTTGGACCAGAGTCAGCTTGTCTATGCAGTTGTTCTGTATGTCCCTCAAATGAGGTCGACCATCTTCAAAATCTTGAAGAGAGTGTCCACCAATTTCACTGGAAGACACACTCAGCTTCTTCCAGGTATGATTGAGCGAATAGCTCCTGGTGATATCCATGTTATCCCCACAGGTGATGAACCCACACCAACAACTATCCTTACTTTACCAAACCATCCTGCTCACCCCATCAAACAAACTTATCAAAGACGCACAAAATAAACCCTTATTTAATCTACTCTGATTGAACAAGCCCCTCATATTCAAACCAAAAAGGCTAGAGTGGAAACATGGGCTCCCACTCAGTCAGAGGTCTCACCATCCTTCTCATTTGACCTTAATAAGGGATTTGAGTCTCTTTAGCCTCAATTCCATGAACCCGAAACCCAAGCTGAAAGCCCTCAGGACGAGTCACAATACTCTCCTGAGAAGCCAAAAAGGGACAACCCCACCAAAGGCTCAATGCTAATAGACATTGACCAAAGTCTCGTGTCATTCGGTATAACTTCCTTATCCTTACTGACCTTTTATTCAGGACTAATGAGGAGATTACGTCTTTTCATGGCAATGAAGTTGATTCACAACACCCTCTAACGGATCAAAAGAGCCTAGAAGGACCTCTTATCTCTAGCACACATCAGTTAAACCCAACTGAGGTGAGTCCCATGAATGTGGAAGGGACTAAGGTAGATTCAGCTGCCACTACTGAAGGAGCCTCATTGGATCCTCATGCCATTGGTACCATCTCTGAGACTGAATCTACGACAACCGTGCCTTTTGATGACTATGAAAGAGACATCCTCAAGCAAGGAAAACCAAGATGCCAATAAACCATGTCTGGTGGTGAGGATGAACATACTAGGTATGTTACCTCATATCCCCGTGATTCTTCAAAAGAAGATGAGGGAAGCATACAACTCACCATTCAAGACCTACTTTTTAAAGTCTCAAACCTTGAATCAAAGGTTAAGACTTTAGAGGATAGGTTCACCACTCAGCAACTTGAGATTGAAAATCTGAAGGCTCAGCTAGTTAAGAAACAGATTGAGAGGTCTGTCCAGCATGTACCTATTCAGGTCTCATTGACCTCTTCCTCTAGCTTATCTATCTCTCAAGATGATGCTACCAAAAAGGGGGAGAGTGTTTAGAGAGAAAAAATTGTGGAACCACAGAGCCAAGCTTTAACTTCTTTTTATACTAGATACCCGGCTCCCAAAAAATCAGTCTTTCCTGATCCTTCTCAAATCAACTTACAAATGGATCTAAGGATGCTCAGGGATCTCAACAGGATTTTCTTCAAGTTCCTAATGAGATCTTCTTTAGATCAGCCTAGCCCTAACGTGGCTATGATATACTTTGGAGCTGAAGAGCTTTAGAGGCTAAGTGCACCTTCTATCACAATGGAAGAAGTTGGTCAACCTAAGGCCCACATGGAACCTGAGATTGATTTCGAAGGGGAAATGAGAACTGATGGCCCAGCAACTGAAATAGTAGGGCAGATAGTGCATTCCCTCAAACTTCCAAAGCAAAAGTCAAAGCCTCGGAAGAAAAAGTTCAATCTTCCGAAGCTGAGATGGAAGCTGCGGAAAGTTTGTTCTCTTTGTCCGAGGATCTAATCATCATAGATGCAATTCTAGAGCTGGCATCTAAGGTTAATAGTGAGGACTTTCTCAACCGACCCCTAGCTCAAACAACTTCATTATCTCCATCCATCATCTCTCAACCTGAACACTCCATTCAAGAACCATCAAAGTCTAGCACTTCTGAAGATATTAAAGGCAAAAAGCAGATGACTGCGGAAGAGCTTCAGGAGGAGGAAAGGATTGAAAAACTTAGAATGAAATGTAGACTTCCAACTGAAAAGTTGCTAGCTGCTAGTAGCAAAGCAGTTGCAGCCAACCAGGAGGCTGTCAACAACAAGAGAAGGGTGGAGATCATTTACAAGCTCATCAAGCTTGGAGCTGTTAGTGAAGATGTGCTTCTGCTACCACTAGAGAAGTTAATTTAAACTAGAAAAGACAACCATGCTGCTGATTGAACAAAGAGAAGAAGCAACAAGGCTGGCCTTAGAGGAGGAAAGAGAAAGGAAGAGAAGGGAAGCTGATTTGTAGCTTAGGAGGGAAAGGATAACTTTCCTAACCTCTAGAGGTTTCTCTCTTGGAGAACTATCTTAACATGACAATAACACAATCCTATGGCTCTTCAGCAAAGAACAAGATCACCCGGTGAAAAAGAGGAAGAAAGTTGTAAAAGAAAAGCTGAGGGAGAAGAAAAGGAAATATATTTATAACATATAAATGACTTAATAATATTTTTATAACATTTTTATTCTTTAAAAAGTAATTAAATTTAAGAAGTA
>BJCM01265847.1:1508-21971 GCA_018326385.1 Flaveria bidentis | reverse complement strand
AGCAGGTCCTAACAGAAACCGAGTATGTGTGTTTTATTACCCGAAAGATGTTAGAAATCGATGCCACAAGTTGAAAGAACATTCGTGACCAGGGTGGTGTAGGGTTCGTGATGCAAACGTTGATGATACCCAAATTAGTTGCACAGGAAGCTCATACTGGACTCAATGATTGAAAGCCCTTTATCAATTTCGAGTCTTGATGTTCAGATGATGATGTTCGAATAGGTTGCAAATTGCGATGGTGTTGGTGATCGAATCACTATGTTTGTGTGTTTTCAGGTGAAATTGATAGTTGTGTTTGATTAGAGATAGATAGACGTTCGATCTGATTAAGTTAATTAAGTTATTATTAGTGTTTACGGCTCGAACGGCTACGTGATGAAGGGGGTTTTGATTATTCAATCGAATGGTCTTTGTAACCGATGATTAAACACAATTAAAGTGTGACTTTAATTTCGAAACACGTTCATGAAACGATTTGGAATGGTTTGAGGTAGGTATTCTATAAATTTAAGTTGGTTTGGGCCTTGCCGGAGCTTGGCCGGAGAGATGGCCAGAAAAACGGGGGTTGCGGGGAAATTGGGTTTGGGTTTTAAAAATGACACATTTAGTGCCTGCAGTTTTTAAAGATTATTATTTTATGCAAATAACTTTTTTTAAATTTTATAAAATAACAAAAACACCACCTTAATTAACTTTAAGTTTAATATTAATCTAACTTGTTAACTTTCATAACCTATTATTAATACAATAATAATAATAATTATTATTATTATTATTATTATTATTATTATTATTATTATTAGTATTATTATTACTATTGTTATTATCATTATAATTATTATTGTTATTATCATTATAATTTTATTATTATTATTATTATTATTATTGGTATTATTATTATTATCTTCAATTCAATAGTTAAATTATTAACTTTCAAATTTAAAGATTTAAAGGAAACAATCATGAATAACCATCATAATTACATTAATGACAACAATGGCCCTTAGAAGATTACAACGACTTTAACTTTTAATTTAACGAAAAATACGAGATGTTACAGTTAAATAAATGTTGTTTCAAAAGCCACAAAAATAATGTGATATATGTGACAAGTACAATCATAACACATCTGAGTGTTATATTAACAAATACTGTCACATATGTGATATGGCAAATCACAATATAGTTGATTGTTATTTTAACAAATACCGTGCATTGTGATGAAAGAAATCATAATACACAGGATTGTTACTTCAGGAAGAACTCACCTAGAAAGGATTTTGATAACCAAGGATATACTAATCCAGAGTTTCAAGGAAATCTTTATAATGGATTTAAAAATCAGTGAAAAACACCTTCTCCGGGTTTGAGATCTTTTAGAAGAATCAATTCTGATTATGATAATAAGTATAATGTCATATCAAAATAGTATAATCAAGAACCTTTCGTTCCATGCGCACTGAGAATTAAAAATGAAACATATAATAAGAGATACTTTTACAATGTTTCAAACAATGGTTCAAAATCTCTTGATGATGATCTTGAAAATAGATTTAATGTTTTGAAAACAAACAAAGATAATATAATCAAAATGTTTTCCAAAGAGGAGCTGAAAATCATAAATTTCAAAAGAAACCTGATATAAACAAACTCCATTTCAAATATTTTACCATCGTAGATAAATTTGGAAAGCCCAAGACCATTTCGTCTTGAGTTACTAACTCATCTTAAATATCTTTGAATGCACGTACGCCCGCGGAGACCAGTAAACACATGGTATGTTGATAGTGGGTGTTGCCGGCATATGACATGCAACCAAGCCTTGCTTCAAGATTTTAAGCTAAAAGATGGTACTCATGAGGGGTTTGGTCGAGATTCAGGAGGAAAGATAATCGGTGAAGAAACGGTATCTAAGGAAATAATAAGTTCTGACAAAGTCAACTTCTATGAACAATTGAATTTCAATCTTTTGAGTGTTTCACAAATATGCGATAAATTGTAATCTACTTTATTTGATGATTATTTTGTTATATCTTTGAGCCAGGATTTCAAATCAGCAAAGTGTGGGTTGTTGTCAAAGCTGTTCGTGTTAGAGATTTCTACAAACTAGACATGTTTCAAGTTGATGCATCTACAGAAACTGTTAGGATCGTGTATTGAACGAAATACTAACTAATTAACGTGTATACCGAATCAAATAGTGTGGAATCCTATTTGATTGGCGATCCAATCAGTGAGAACGCACGTAGAAACAATTATGTATTGAATCTAAACGTTAAAAACGATTTGGAATCGATCTACTGTGATCTATGAACTTGGAGTATGTTCTTAGAGGTCTCTGGATGGCTAGGGTATGTCTGGATTCGAAGTATATTCAATGCTTACGTTTTCCCACGAATTAGGTGGTATTTATAGGTTAGGGTTGCTCATTCGGGCGACTGAACCATTAGAATGGTTCAGTCGTGCGAATGAGCCATGCGGTTGATCCATTCTCACAACTGAGTGTTCAGTCGTGCGATTGAGCAAATCTTATGTTACAATCATACGAATGATCTAGTCTTCTAGTTCAGTCGTGCGACTGAGTCATTCGCATGAAGTTATTCATGCGTATGGTCCATTAGCATGGGCCATTCGCATGATAACTTCATATTGCTAAGTTTGAATGTGTTAATTGTCATTATATTATTTATATTAGTTCAAACACCCACAAACCTATATAATCAATTCAATATGTGTTCAACAACTCATTAATGAAATATTAAACATTATAAACACAACCAAACATTTACATTTCATTAAGTACCCAACTATTACATAAGTGTAAGACACTAAAGACATATTACATTAAGTTTAGAAACTAGGGACACATGTATCTACAGAAACAACCTGTCTCATTGCTCATGCATCTAATGATGAAAGTTATCTATGGCATAGACGTCTCGGTCATACAAACTTCAAGAACATGAACAAGCTTGGAGCAGGAAACCATGTTATTGGAATTCCTTCGAAGAAGATCGCAACATCAGACCTCTACAAAGCATGTTTGAAGGGAAAACAACATAGAGCATCTTATAAGACCAAACAAAAAAACTCAAACTCAAAACCTTTGCAAATGTTACACATGGATCTAGTTGGTCCTGTAACATACAGAGCATCGGGAAGAAATCGTATTGTTTAGTCATCATTGATGATTATACATGATTTTCTTGGGTTTTCTTTCTTCATGCAAAATCTGAAACAACTAAACTTTTAAAAGAGTTTATCTTTAAAGTGAAAAATCAATTAGATCAAAAAGTTAAAATAATTAGAAGTGATAATGTAACCAAATTTAAAAATGCTAATATTGATAGTTTTTTGCAGAAAAAGGAATGGCTTATCAGTTCCGTGCTCCTCGAACTCCA
Source organism: Flaveria bidentis (assembly GCA_018326385.1). Taxonomy (NCBI): domain Eukaryota; kingdom Viridiplantae; phylum Streptophyta; class Magnoliopsida; order Asterales; family Asteraceae; genus Flaveria; species Flaveria bidentis. The sequence goes on along the minus strand of BJCM01265847.1, from coordinate 18,567 downwards.
AAACTAAATGAAGTTAAATAAAGGAAGAACAAAACACTAATTGAAGCATCTCGTGCAATGGTAGCCGATGCAATGATTCCTATCACATTCTGGGATGATGCTATATCAACTGTCTATTTCATTCAAAATCAAACTTTGTTGGTTAAAACAAACAGAAAACTCAATATGAGTTCATGTTTGGCAGGAAACCCAATATTGATTTTCTGAAATCTTTTGGATGTATTGTTTTGATTTTAAATTCAAATGATTATTTAGGAAAATTTGATTCAAAGTCTGATGATGGATTCTTTCTTGGATATGCGTCCACTTTGAAAGCGTATAGAGTTTATAACTCTAAGAAAAATGTTATCCTTGAAACGTTCAATGTTAAATTCATTGAAATTTTTTTTCCATCCGTTAAAAATAGTCCAAAGTTGTTATTTGATTTAGACTCATTAACAAACTCTTTTAATTCTTATGTTAGGACCGTGTACGTACAGAGTACTAACTGATTATCATGAAACCAGATTAAATAGTGTGGAATCCTATTTGATTGGCGATCTAATCAGTGAGAACGCAATCCCGATTATTCTAACGATTAAAGAAACGTTAAGAATGAGTAGAAAAAGATCTGATGTGAACTATGAACTTGGAATATGTTTTCTAGACGCATTGGATGGCTAGGTTATGAGTATGTGTCAAGCATCTTATTTTTCCATGAATTAAGTGGTATTTATAGGTTTGCAGTCTTCATTCGTGTGACTGAACCATTAGTATGGTTTAGTCATGCGGTTGACCCATACGACTGATTCATACGTACGACTGAAAGTTCAGTCGTGCGACTGAGTCAATCTCATGTCTCACTCGTACGACTGATCCAATCGTCTAGTTCAGTCATGCGACTGGTTCATTAGCATGATTTATTCATGCGTATGATCCATTAGCATGAATCATCATATAACAACTTCAAACCTATATAACAAGTTTATATATATGAATCAAATATAAGTAAACATCAAAGCACAAATCATATATTATTACAATGTTTCATTACACATATGTAAGCCATGACAAACTTTTACATTAAGCACATAAACTAGGGACATATGTATCAACAAACTCCCCCTTGGACCTAGTTTACTCTAACTTCTGACATCCTTCATATGTTCCTTAAACCACTTGTACTTCTCCTCTCTTGTGACTCCTGCGTGTATTTCAAATGCAAAGCAGATTCGTATCACATTCTGTTTTTGGAGAGCTTGTACAATATCTTGTGTGTCATAGAACAGTGGCCACTTGTATAAAGTGTAGACATCTTCAGCTGACAAGTTCGTAAGCCACATTGGGTAAAATACCCTGATAGTTTCCATTTTGCCCTCTCTGTTTAGAACTATGATCGCTTCACCCGTCCTCAAGTCATAATACCACCATTTGAAATGTGGAGTTAAGTCCTGAGGCATTTCCCGTAAGGGAATCTTCGACATCATGCGTGGGGGACTCAACTTCAACATTACTTTAGGCTTTCCAGTTATGGGATCCACTTCAGACTTACGAATAAACCTGTTCAATAGTTTAGGTCTAAAGTTCACCCATCTAGTGTGGTATTCCTTCTTAAATGTAGACTCAAACCAACCTGCCATCTTTTTGGGATTAGCATACAACAGATTTAAGCATGCTAGTTGGTTGAGCTCAAAGCCTAGGAGAGTCTTCAGATCATGAGGATACCTGAAGTAGTCTATTCCCTTCTCCCTTTTTACAGCATAAACATTTAGGTCTTCAAAAAACACCCATGCTATGATCTTGCCAGACACCTTCTGATGTTTCTTGACATTATAGAGTTTGGTGTAGGCATTTTGCTTTTGAGCTGTGCGCTGGACTCTTATTTCAGCAAAACAAGCTGCCCATTCAACCTTCTTTATACCAACATCAGCATCCGAGGCTTGGGCTTAGCTTTCATCCTTATCTTTTTCTTTCTCCATTTTATCCAGTTTTTCAAATATAGCACTACCGAGAGTGTCACCCAAGTTGGGGATCACATTTCCCTCTTGGTCAGTGTACTCTAGATAATGGTGAGACGTGACATCCTCTATCTCTATTTCATCAACATCGTTAATCTCATCATCACTTATAACATCAACCTTTGGAGCGTCTTTGACGAGCTCGTCAACATTCAATCTGAACATCTCAGCAAGTTGTTCATCGGTGAGATCGTGTATAATTTCTCCTTCTTCGGGAGTGTAGCTCACTGACCTTCTCATAATTCCTTGCAAATCAAGAATCATTGTGAATTGAGACTTGATTTTCTGAAGGGGAGCAATATCGTATTCATTTTGCTATGAAGTTTTATTTGCTTGTTTTAAATATTTAACACATCAATCATTAGTAGTTAATCAAGACATTAAACATAGATAAATATAGATAATCATACATTTTATTAATGTAATATACGAATCAAGTACAAAAGTTTTTTTAAATACAAAACATCTAATCTTTACTTTTATCTTGATCGGTCAATTCTTCAGCTGGAGGAGCAGAAGATGAGGCTCCTTGATCTTGAGTTCTCTTTGAACACCTTTCTTGAGCCTGAGTAGAAGTTGATGCAACAGTATCACCTTCTTCGTCATCATTATCTCCTTTCTCCTTTCCACTTTGTCCTTCATCATCACCCTCATCTTCTTCACCCGAATCATCATCATCATCATCATCATCATCATCATCATCATCATCATCATCATCTTCTTCTTCTTCTTCTTCTTCCCAGATCTTTAAAGGCTCATCTTTGGATCCTTTAAGCCTTAGCATAACCTTCTTGTTCTTTCCCTCTAGCTCCTCTATCCTCTGAATAGAATATGTGTTCTGTTCCTAGAGTTGTGTAATATGTTGAGCTTGAGCAACATTGAGCTCCATAAGATGGTTAAGCTGTGCAGCTCTTTACTCATTGGTGGCAAACAGCTTTAGCATTATCCGGTTGAGGTTGGCTAGTTGTTCCTCTAACTCCATAGAGGGTAGAGTGCATCCATGGCTCATTGGGACTTACGCAGATGTCCTGGCTCGTTGGGTGGTGGTAATGGTGGTGGATGTGGTGAATATGGGAGGTGGAAGAGGAGTGGATGGTGAAGGGGTGGCTGTGGTAGTGGTGGTAGGAGGTGTGGTAATGGTGGTAGGAGGTGTGGTAGTGGTGGTGGTAGGTGTGGTAGCGGTGGTGGTAGGTGTGGTATTGGTGGTGGTAGGTGTAGTAGTGGTGGTGGTGGTAGATATGGTAGACGTGGTGGATGTGGTGGTAATCAGGGTAATCCTCCTCCTCTTGCTCTTCATGCCATGGGGTTGAGCCATCCGCTTCTTCCTCGAGCCATTAGAAGAGGATGCTCCCCCTGGGCTGATGGGCTAGTCAGGGATGTATGATGGATCAGTAATAGCAGTAGCAACACCCCTAAACTCACCCTGGCGTGCGCCAACCGCCGCAATCCCTCTCTCAGTGGCAACAACCTTACTTCCCACTATCCTTACCAGTGGCTCCTCATCGGGCAGGAAATCTTGATGGAACGCAGCCCTCTTAGTTCCACCCTGTGTGGATGGTGGAGATGATATATCAGTGGCAGTGGCCCTCGATGGAGTGTGGCCAATATCTCCACCATCTTCACTATCATCGTCATCCTTATCGTCAGTGGGTAAAACTAGGGGCTCAATGTCTGAATCAATGCCATCGTGATGCCACTTCTTGCGAGCGGGTGCCACGTTGTCTTCCCATACCAGTTGCCTAAACAATCTCCTCACCAACGTCTTCACCTGCTTGCCCCAGTACACCTTCATTCTCCCAAGCGTCGTATCATCCATAACCTCAAGAGTGGCAACATCATCTCTCTCCTTTGGCAGCAAAGGAAGCTTCTGGTCAATGGTCATCTGTAGAAAACAAGGGTACATACAGAAGCCTTCCTTGCCCTTGGCCTCTATATTCTCTACCATGTACATGAAGATTATACGAGAGAAACTGAACGGATGGTTTAGTACCAGAGCTACGTAAGCATTTTGGATTTGATCAGAGATCTCATCAAAGCCTCCTTTCCTTGAGGCTATGCACTTGAGGATAACATGGGCCAAGTACATGAACTGGGGGCACAGGTTGCTCTTGTTGAGCACATCTGCATTAATGTCCCTAGCGTACTTGATCCAAAGAAAACATACCCAAACCGTTAGGGGATGCAACCGGGTGGGGCAGTCACCATCCTCACCCAACTCCAAAACCCTCCTCAAATGGTCCTCACTTATCTCAATCTCTTGACCAAAAATAGAACTCCCAATGCGATGAGGCTTAGGGGATCTGTCCACTACAATACTTTCCCAGAAAGCCTGCTAAATCGATCTATATGGTGTACATGGTGTAGAGATGGCCTTGAAGATCCTCGATCTCCGCAAAAAGGAAATAATCCCCGTGAACTCAGAAGCGTTCCGGGATGTGACATCAAGAGGAGCACAAATGTTGTGCTTTGTGCTCATAGTCCATCTGCTAGCCATGTTTCTTTAACACAATACACATATACGTTAGAATTTCTGTAAATGGATGACATTTGAATTTTAATGAACTTGAATCATTTTTGTTCAGTCATACGAATGGACAATGCGACTGAGTCTTAGTCGTGCGATTGGGCTCAGTCGTACGATTGAGCCTGCGACTTAGCTTAGTCGTATGTTGTCCTATGCGGTTGAACCAGTCATGCTACTGCACTCATACGCATGGTTCATTCGTGCGTTTTGAGTCATTCGCCCAGCTAAATCATGCGATTGAAGTTCATCAGCGTGTTCATTCACATAAGTCTTTGTTCGACACTTTAAAATTAGTTCTTGGTCTGTACTTGATGCTAAACGGTGTGTTTTGGCTCATTAGACTCACAAACACTCAAGATAACCCTTAATACTCTTTAACTTAACGATTAAGTCCATTTTAGTGTTTTATTTTGAATAGTTTGTTTAAGTTCTTGTTTTGAGCAATTTCGGTCATTAGGGCTTGATAAAACCGGACATTGAAGTCGATTTTGTAGGATTCTATATGCCCAAGACACATAGAATATTGATGCGGTTAGTGCGATATGATCCAAGTCGGGTTATACCCAATAACACGCTTTAGCAAACGCCAATTAGTATTTAATTGATGATATGATCATACAATCAAATATCTACACCAATTTAGAAAATGGGTTTTCTAAATAAGTTGCATATGTGATGGAACAACTTATTACGATATTTTGTTCAAGAATATTATTTGTAATGTTATTTAAGTTAGTTAAGATAACATCAAATAATAAAAAGAGTGTATGAGTTATACAATTAAAAGGTTAATTGTACAACTTAAATTGAGACTAGTTTATATTAATATATGATTAAGTTTAAAGGGGGAAAAACTTTTCTTGGTCCAAAATTCGGCCGCCCCCCTTTGCTTTGATTGGCTCTTTTGTTTTTTTGTAAACCCCATATTATAACTAGTCTTACACTCCACCAAAGACCACACACATTACATGCAAGCAACAAAAAAAAATCTCCTCTCTCTCTCTAATAGATTCATGGCAGCAGCATCAAAAGGGAGAGTTTTTGGAAGTGTTTTGGTGATTATTCTCCCTAACAAGAAGTGTTTGCCATAGTGCTTGGGGTATACAAGCTTGAGACGACCTTCTCTTGGTGCCTTGGTCGATTTCTTGGACAATATCATCCTCCATTTTCGTCTAATTTGCTGCTGAAAGGTAGTTTATGGTAGCTTCTTTTATAGTTGTCCATAATACGTAGTTTGTGTTACATAGCTAGTTTTATCCACATATAAAAGATCCTTTTGTTCTTGGGTTTGTTCACACTTTATAATATCAAATAGAACTTGATTTTTCAGCTAATGAACAAGGTAATAAATCTATTATTCCGCTACGTTTTTCTTGTTTAAATGGTTAAACAACTTGTTCATGTTCAAACAAACCCAACAGATTTTAGTCTAACATTACATGTAGATGCAGAGAGTACACGTTAGAATCACAAACACAATACTAAATCAATAAAAAGAAATTTTGGCAGAGTAATGGTGCATTCATGCGACTTTAGAGCGATTGAGGGGTTATAAGAATGTGAGACCGACTCCCCTGTATTTATACTGAGTTTACCTTCGGCCGTGCGACTGGACCTATTCGCACGCTTGATTCGTGTGACTCGGGCTCAGTCGTGTGACTGGCTCAATCGGTCCCATCCATTCATGTGACTTGGGTTTAGTCGTGCGACTGACTCAGTCTGTCACCTCCATTCATGCGAGTGGTTCATTCTGGTGATCCAATCGCATGGATTGACCCATGCTTATGGTCCAATCGTACATCTGGTCCATACGTATGGTTCAATCGAGCGATTGGCTCATACTCATGATCCAATCGTGCGACTGGTCCACACTTATGGTCTAGTCATGCGAATGGCTTAGACTTATGAGTTTGACCTCATACACTTCAAATACTTCACCTGTTAACTATTACTAAGACATTATGACCGATGATCATCTCATACATGACCTTTTTAATTTGAAAAAATGTTGATCACCTCAGACGTGTTCCTTTTAACTTTATCTCGATTGGTCACCTCAGACGTGACCCCTTTTAGTGAGTGATTCACAGATTGAATCCAGATGTATAGTCCGACTTTTATCTAACAAATAACTAAAAGTTAAATAAAAACAACTTGACATTTAAAATAGAGCAATATATTTTTGTATTTTTGATTGGAGATGGATTTAAACATATTAGAGTACTTCTAACCGATTTTACTTCCTGGACAACACAACTTCAATTCTATTTTATCATTTTTGGTATGGATTCATTATGGAATCATACATATCAGAATCATTTGGGACATTTTAATAAACTATTTGATGCTAGATTCTTGTTTTGACCGAGAGTCAATAGCAATTTTAGGAAATCATACTAGCGCTACAAGATGCACACAATGATTTAGACTTTCAAAAATTGCAGCTCACGATGATTGTCAGTATACTTGTCCTCTTAAATCTATACATAGATTTTTGACACACATTGGTGATGAGTTAAGGTTTAAATATTTCAACAAGCATTTGTGGATCCCACGCTTATATGGTAATCAACATTTCTCAGGAGATTTTTGAGCGGTCTACGGGTATATTTTATGAAGAAACTATTCTAAGAGCTTTCAAAGTAATGCCAAGCCTTAGGTTAGTGCCATCGCACAACAGAGAGGCACAAACAACAATGAATTCTAGAATATTTAGGTTATGCTTATCCTCAGGTCAGTGCCACCACACAGCAGAGAAACACACAACCTATCTTCTTGTTAGATCATTTATTTTCTTTTTGCAGATAACGCACCAACAACATAAGTTATTAGCTTGATTGCATTTAGCATTTTTCCATGTGCTTTGCTCATTTTTATGGTCGTCCGCACACATTTGTGACGTATATTTTGCTCTTCACCCCTTATTGGAACTGTGTTGATTGTGTTAACCAGGGATATGATGGGAACCCACAGCAAGTTGAACAACTTTGTTTGAATTTTAAACCACCAATGAGGTCTACTCATCTATTGTGTTGAATCTGCCACATCATATAATGAACTAGCAACCTCTAGGTCTACTTTCTTTATGTTACCTCAGTAGAATGCTAGTTTTACTATCATTTTTCCTTTTATTTTGCTTATACTTCTCATACTTATACTTTGAATTTTGCATCTTAATTATCTAAAATCTTTTAAAGTCCCAAAAAATTTGTTCCCTGTGTACTATCATTTTCCATAAACGTTGAATCAGAATCATAGATTTGATTACATTCCTTTTAGCTAAGTTGTCCTCCTCCCTCGTTTTTTTTGTGTAATTAAATAAAGCAACTAATTTAATACTAATCTAACCGATTCTCCCCCTAAAATTCTACAACCGAAAATATTTTTGTGTTTTTGGATTTTAATAAACATGAAGATAATGTAAAATTAAAGAAAAGAAAAAAAACATGTCGGACTATGCACTTTCTTCCTCTAAAATCACATCACTTTTTTTTTCACGCCATTAACCTCTGAAAGATATAAAAACCTCGGTTTATCAAATGCTTTTGTGTAGAGATCGGCGCGTTGAAAATTTGTATTTATTTTAACCATATCGTTTAATTGTTTTTCAAAATAGTCACATATAAAATGATATTTAATACCGATGTGTTTAGTTTTAGGATGTTGGACTGGATTTTTGGTGACAGCAATCACAGCAGAATTATCAACAAAAATAGGAGTGTTAGAGAATTGCAAACTGCAGTCGTGCATTTGCTGTTGAATCCCAATGATTTGCGAACAATAACTTGCAGCAGCATTGTATTCAGCTTCACAAGTTGACAGAGCAACCGATGTCTGCTTCTTACACTGCGAGGTGACTAATCGTCTACCAAAGAATTGACAACCTGCAGAAGTTGACTTGTAATTCATCTTGCAACCACCATAGTCCGAGTCACTATACGCTGTAAGCTCAAAATCATTGTCATTAGGATACCACAACCCGAGTGTTGGAGTACCCTACAAATAGCAAAAAATCCATTTCACACCAATGAGATTATTTACTTTTGATTTTTCCTGATATCTCGAACAAAGACACGTGGCCTACATGATATCAGGACGAGACACTGTGAGATACATAAGAGATCTGATCATTCCTCTATACATTGTGGCATCAACCAGATCACCATTTTCGTCGGGTGCCACGTCGTTGTTCATGGCAAGTGGAGTTCGACCAACTGAAGCATTCTCCATGTCAAACTGACGGATGTCCCCTACATATTTAGTCTGATCCAGGAAGATTCCTTTTGGTGTCTGATCTAGCTGTAGTTCTAGGAAGAACTTCATCTCCCCCATTGCACTCATCTCAACCTCTGCTTTCATTACAGATTCAAATTCTTTACATAATTCGTCACTCTTGGAACCAAAGATTATGTCATCTACATATATCTATACCAGCAGTATATCAACGTCTTTTTCTTTGATGAATAATGCACAATCAATCACTCCTCTGCGAAAACCGTGTTTCATAAGATAAGTCGAGAGCTTCTCATACTAGGCTCTAGGGGCTTGATGGAGCCCGTAGAGAGCCTTGTCCAGTTTGTAAACTTTGTCCCGATGATAAGGATCCTCAAATCCTTCGGGTTGACTGACGTAGACTGTCTCATGGATTTCACTATGAAGGAATGTACTTTTGACATCTAGTTGATAAACTTTAATCTTCATGTAAGATGCATAGGCTATGAAGATACGAATTGCTTCCATACTAGCCACAGGTGCAGACACTTCATTGTACTCAATGCCTTCGACTTGTCTAAAACCTTGAACCACAAGTCGAGCCTTGTTTCGGATTATGAACCCTTGGTCATCTTTCTTGCACTTCAAGACCCATTTAGTGCCAATTACCTTAGCACCTTTTGGTCTATCCACCCGTGTCCATACTCCTAGCTTCTTGAATTGTAGGAGTTCTTCTTGCATGGAACTAACCCATGCCTCATCATTTAAGGCTTCACTTACATATTTTTGGCTCAAATTGAGACATAAAACATCGATAAGCACCATCGTGAAGATAGCCTTTTTCCATGACTGAGGCATAATCAGGTGAGTATAGCTGATTTTGTGTCTGTACTCCCGATTGTACATCCCCTAATACGTTGTCCAGAGGATGATATACATTTATTCGAGATCCAGAAGTGGTGGGAACAACTACTTCCTGATCCAGATTTTGAATTCCCAGTTCCGTATCTGTAGCCGTTGGAGCGTGAGGTTCTGAAGTGTCAAAGGCATCAACATCTGATGCTTGTGTACTATTAGTAGCAGGAACCTGTTACTCCTGGTTCACCTGTTCAGTCTCAACTTCTTCATCATCAAAGGAGGAGTCACTTACAGCAAGTGCTCCCCCTAAAGGACTAGGGGATTCACCTTATGGAACTGATGTTGTCGAGTCTAGTGACAGTGTGTTTAAGACATCATACATCATTTTGGTCGATAACTCGTCATCAGGAAGGGAGGGAGGGATGTTGAAGGACTTAAAGAATCCATCATAGTCAAAGAAGAATGAGGGTCCTTTACCAGCAGGGGGTGGTGTATATCTGAACATCAACATTGCACCACACTTCTACCTAACCCTCTGAGTTGTTAAAAAATCTCTTGCCCGATATATTGTATCCTAGAAAGATCCCTTCTTTAGCCTTCTCACTAAACTTCCCTGACTGGGTTTTCTTCAGCAGCGTACATGGTGCGCCAAATGGTTCTAGGTACTCCAGATTAGGTTTATGTCACTGGAGCAATTCATAACACGTTTAACCATGACGTTTGACCTCCAAGACTCGATTGAGGGTGTAACATGCATTGGCAACTGTCTCGTTCCAAAATTGGATCGGCAGTTTCGAGTCGGCTAGCATCATTCTTGTTGTCTCTATCAAGCTCTTGTTCTTTCGTTTAACAACTCCGTTCATTTCTGGAGTGTAAGCATATGTGAACTAGTGTACAATTCCTTCCTCTTTGCAGAACACCTCCATCCACTGGTTCTTGAACTCTGTGCCATTGTCTGATCGAATCTGTCTCACTTTTAGTTTGTAGAGTGATTCCAATGTAATTACCAGCTTTTTGAAAGATTCAAATGTCTTTGATATGGATTTCAAAAACATCACCCAATAGAATCTTGAGTAATCATCAGTGACTACATAACAATACAAATCACTAGCGATGCCTTTGGTGCTGCCAGGACCAAACAGATCCATGTGTAGAAGTTCAAGAAGCAGGTCAATGGAATTTACTTTCTTTGCCTTGTGAGACTTCTTGGTCTAATTTCCTTTCTTACACGTCACACAAAAATCCAGAAGTTGAAAATTCTTGACATTCACTCCATTCACTAAATCTTTTTGGATCAGATGATTCATCTTCTGTGGATTGATGTGTCCCATTCTCCTATGCTCGGAGATTGAGTCCCTCTCTGTTGCCTTTGACAAGAAGCATTGAACTTTATGATCGGTTGTGGAGGCTTTTAATAGATCCAAGACATATAAGTCATTATATCTTGAAGCTGACATTAAGATTTTGTCCTCCGGGATAATGTAATCATTATTCAATATGTAGCACTTCTTGTTGTCAAATACAACTTTTAATCCTTTGTCACAGATCTGGGAGACTGAAAGCAAGTTATTCTTTAGATGTTGAACATAGTTGACCTTATCAAACTTGACTTTCTAGTTTCCCACTTCGCCTTGAGCGGTGATGTATCCTCCTTTATTCCCAGCAATGATACATGTCCCCTTTTAATTTGTTTGACATCGAAAAGGAGAGACAAGTTCCCGGTCTTGTGCCTAGACGCCCCACTATCAACAATCCAGGTATTTGTGATAGCACTGTAACTGACACCCTACACATTCAAAGGAAATGATCAGTTTAGGTTTGGGACCCATGCCTTCACTGGCTTGGGTGACCCAGAGGAATCACACATCATAAACTCAACCCACTGTCCATTTAAGGGTGAGGGCATATAATTATTCTTATTGTTCTCATTATCAGACAATGGACTTGACTTTTCTTTCCATAAGCTAGTTGTGTGTAAGGCCTGTTTGTGATAAATAGACAATTGGCTTACAGTTTGAACTTTAGGTTCATTAATTCTCTTTGATGGAGTAATAGAACTCCCTTTCGAAGAACTTGGTTTTGTATCATAAAGTTCAATATTCTGTCTGGGAGTCTAATAATAAGGACAGTTAGAAAAATATGTCCTCTCTTTCCACAACTGTAGCATGATCTCCCTTCTACATGTTGAGGAAACTGTTTATATGGGGTTGAGTGTGATATAGGTGTGACATGAGTCTGGTTGGATTTAATCACTAGTCGTTTAGTTGTTTCAACTTCTTTAACAAAATTAATTGTTTACACACTTTTACACTCTTTAGCCTTTAGTTTATTTGGACTTTGACGTGAAGCATGTGTTTGGTTAACTGATTTGGTCATTTTGGGTTGAGAAGTAGATATGTGTGAACCTGACTTTACATGAACCTTTTCAAATTTATCATCCAAATTTACAATAGGCATCTTTTCCTTTGATTTCAACATAGACTCCTTTTGTTTAGTGACATAGTTCACCGGTTTACCAATGGAATATGGATCACTAACCAGAGGATTGGACACCACATGATCCTTAATTGGGTTGTTATTTACAGGTCTACATTTTGTATTTAACATGATCCATGTGGTGATGGAACTACTTTGTAACCCAACCCATCCCCATTATTTTGTTTTTTCACTAAGTGTTGAACTATGTGAGAAGAACTGGTCCAACTGTGTAGTTTTTGTTATAAAGAATTGACTTCGACTTCTAAAACTGCTTTTTCTTTATTTGTTTCTTCCAAAGAATTTAAATAAAACTTTATATCATTAGCTTGATTAAAAGCAACAACCTCGGTTTCCCTTAGTTGTTAACCTAAAAGTTCTATTTTTTCTTTATAACTGCACTTGTTTTTTTAAATATGATTAGTTTCTGTGCACAGTTGTATCCACTTTGACTAACTTGATAAAACCTTTTTCTGAGCAAATATCTTTTGTTTTACTATGTTGTACTGGATTAGCAGTAATAAACATAGCAGCTGAGTTGTTAATGTAAATTGCAGCATGAAGGAAGTTTTAACCATAATCAAGTAATTAGTTTTCCAACCAAAGCACTTGAGGGCAACCAACTGAAGCAACTATGTACTCAGCCTTGGCTGTGGATACAGATACATTTGTTTGCTTCTTTCATTACCATGAAACTAGTATTAGCCCTATGAATTGACATCCACCAGTTGTGGACTTTCTGTTATTATTGCAACCTCCTTAATCACTATCTGAATATGAGTACAGAGTAAAATCACCATCTTTTGGATACCAAAGTCCAAGAGCAGGTTTTCCTTTCAGATTTCTAAAAATCCTCTTCACTGCATTTAGATGAGACTGTTTGGGATCTGATTGGTACCTAGCACAAACACACACAGCAAACATAATGTCAGGTCTACTAGCAATTAAATACATAATTGATCCTATCATTGATCTATATAATCTTTGATCAACAGATTTTCCAATAGGATTAGGTACAATTTTATCAATTGTTGAGGTTGGTGTTTTGCATGAAAATGTATCAGCTAGGTTGTACTTCTTCAATATTTGATGCATGTACGTCTCTTGATTGATGAAAATGCCATATGTCTTCTGATGAACTTGTAGAACAAGGAAGAAAGTTAATTCTCCCATTGAACTCATCTAAAACTCAGATTTTATCAACTCTTCAAAGCTTACACATAATCTCTTGTTAGTTGAGCCAAATATAATGTCATCAACATAAATTTAAACAACTAAGAGATCTAGATGTTATTGTTTGAGAAAGAGAGTCTGATTAATGGTTCCTCTTTTGTATCCATTCTTGAGCAAGAAAGAAGATAATGTTTAATACCACTTTCTTGGTGCTTGATGAAGACCATACAAAGCTTTGTCAAGCTTATATACCCTGTGTGGGTAATAAGGATCTTCAAATCCAGGAGGTTTTGATACATAGACTTCTTTATCAATTTTCCCATAAAAGAAAGAACATTTGACATCCATTTGATACACAATGAACTTCTTAAATGATACATATGTTAGGAATACTCTTATGGCTTCAGTTCTTACAACTGGTGCAAAACATTCATCATAGTCTATTCCTTCTTCTTGTGTGTATCCTTGTGCAATCAACCTTGCTTTTTTCTCACAATAATACCTCTATCATCTAGTTTATTTTTGAAAATTCATCTTGTTCCAATTGGATGTTGTCCTTCTGGTAAATCAACTAGATTCCAGACTTTTTGCTTTCTGATTGTTGAAGATCTTCTTGCATAGCTTCAATCTAGCTATTGTCCTTAAGAGCAACTATGATGTTTGGAGGAACTATTTTTGAAAGAAAACAAATGAAAAGATAGATGTTTGTAGCTCCATCTTGACTTTTTGTTGTTCTTTTATTAAGATCACCAATAATGTTGTGTATTGGATGTGTCTTATGAATTCTTGTTGTTGGAGTAGATTCAACTAGAATAGATGATTCCAAGTTAGTCATATTCATTTATGCAGATGGATCCAATCTAGCTGATGAATTTAGGAAGTAATCAAAGTGTTCCTTTTGTACAACATTGGGTATGGAATGATCTTTCTGAGTCTAATCATCAGGAGCATCATTAATATCTTCCGCATATACTTCTCAAGAAGCAACATTGGCTGAACTTGTGCAGCATCATTGTTGTTATTTGTTGTTTCTTATTCCATGATACTTGATGAGTGTTTTCTTGGAGGATTAGCAGATAATGATAGTTCATTCATATTTGGAGGAACAAATGGATGTATCATCAGATCCTGCATTATTCAAATAACCCGAGTTAAATGAATCTGTTAGAGCAACTATGTCAAACAACATTAGGAGTTTCTTCCATAATGTTATGTTATGGAATATAAAACCTATAAGATTTAGAAGTTGAAGAATATCCAACAAAGAAACTATCATAGGCTTTTTCTGAAAATTTTCCCAAATGTTCTTTTGTGTTTATAACAGATACAACCCAAAAGCTCTAAGATATCCTATGTAAGGTTTTCTTTTAAATAAAAGCTCATAAGGTGTTTTATTATGTTCTTTTACAATCAATGTCCTAGTTTGAACATTGCATGTTGTATTCACTACTTCAGCCCAAACGGTGATTGGCAATTGTGAATCAGCTACCATTTTTCTTGATACTTCAATAAGTATTCTATTTCTTCTTTTAACAACTCCATTCTGTTGTGGAGTTCTTGGTGCACTAAATTGTCTTGCAATACCTTTATTCATTCAAATAGAATGTAAGTTATTATTAACAAATTTAGTCCCATTGACACTCCTAAAAATTTGAACTTTTAAATCAAGTTGATTCTCAATCTTGATGACAAAGTCCATTAATGTTTTTGATGTTTCACTCTTTTGGTTTAATAAGAATACCCATATGAATCTAGTGAAATCATCCACTATCACTAAACAATATTGCCTCTTTCCAATGCTCATCACATTGGTTGGACCAAACAAATCCATATGAAGCAATTTGAGTTGAGTAGTGTTTGTATTGATAAATTTGGATTTATGAGACACTCTATGTTGTTTTCCTTTATAACATGAAGGACAATGGTTTGAACAATAAAATTTTTCTTTGGCAATCCAATGACTAGGTCATTTTTCACCAATTTCTTCATGTTCTTCATGTTAGAATGAACAAGCCTTCTATGCCACAATTGAGATTCATCTTCTGATGATTTAGATAGGAGGCATGCTTCATGTCTTGTGAGTGAAGTGTTGTTCATATCCAAAACATATATGTTTCCTTTTCTTGATTTTTTAAGAAGGATCCAATCTTCTAGAATTGAAAAACCTGGCTTAAGAATTGAAATACCTAGTTTTAATTGATTCATTCTGAGTTGTTTCATGTGAGGATGATTTTGTTGAAGATGAGGTTGTTGAACTAGCTTTTGTTTTCTCAATCTCTTCTTCATTCATCTTTTCTTAGTTGGTTTGCTGTTTTGATTTTGATGATGAGAATTGATTGTGGAAAGTTTCATCATCTTTTGATTTTGAATGAGGTACATGAGTTCTCTTTTCAAAATTATCAAAGAAAGCATCATCAGCTTTTGTTTCTTTTCAATTAACTCTACCCTTTTGTGAGGTGTTTTGATTGTTGAAATGTTATTCTTTACTTCAAAGGTTCAACATCAGTCGATGTTTTCTCCTTTGGTTTTGGCTTTTGTTTTTGTTTTTGCTTATTAGATTTTAAGGCTTTTTCACTATCAGTAGATTGAGTGTTTGATTCTAAAGATCATGTATAGGTTGGACTCACATTAGTTTAGATTATTTACTTTTGATTGTAATAGATATTTTTTTATTTTCCTTTTGTATGTATTTAGTTTTATGTAATTTTGCAGTCCAGCGAAACTATAGTTTCGCTCACAGTTAGTTGATTAGTTATCCTAGCGAAACTACTAATTCTGTCGGGCGAAACTATAGTTTTGGCAGTACAGTTTCGCTGACAGCAAAAGTGTCTGCGAAACTAAGACTACTATATATAGATTTGATCTTTTTCATTTTCGGGTAAGCTTGCAAAACCCTAATCGTGAATCATTGTTGCAAGTTACCTTTTCAAAGCAGTTATTACTCAGAAATATCATTGTGCTTGATGTTCTTGATTGTTATGATGTTCATTGTCTAACTTTGAATGAGTTCTTATTGTATTTAATCTTCTATATTCATTGTGTATGGTTTGTATGATTGCTATTGAACGGTTCTTCATCTCATTTGCACTGTAATACAATCAAATGGACCAACAATATGGTATCAGAGCCTTAGTGCACATGATTTGTTGAGTTTTTGATGGTGTTTGTTCAATATCTAGTTTCAATCAATTTTCAGTTCATTATTGGGTGTTTTTGATATGGAAGTTGATTGAGTTTGTCTTGTTTTCGGTTGTGGAAGCTTTGCTAATCATCAGATCTCAAATTCATTATGTTTTTGATGATTTCAGATTGATTTTGGGTTGAAAAAAGGTTTAAGGTTCGTCCAGCGAAACTATTGTTCTTCTTGTGAAACTACGATCATCTTCCAGCGAAACTATGGGTGTTATCACTATTGAAATCGTTTTCTAGTTGTTCTGCGAAACAAGTCTTTTTGAACGAAAGTTCATTAGTGCTTGTGAAGGTTTAACAAGCGAAATTGCTGCCGAAAGTGATTTTGATCAAAAGTTCAAGGTTGTTTTGCGTGAACTTATCAGTGAAACTAAGCCTGTTGTGACAATTGGCTAGCGAAACTACTGCCGAAATTGTCAGCAAAATTAGCCTCCTTTGCGAAAGTGTCAACGAAATTAGCCTCCTTTGCGAAAGTGTCAGTGAAATTTGTCTTCACTGCGAAATTGTCTGCGAAATTAGCTTTTTCTGCTAAATTGTCAGCGAAATTTTCTCTTCTCTTGCCGAAACTGCATCAATCCCAGCGAAACTACAATGTCAAAGTTAACATCACTCACTCTTGTAGATCTTGAAA
>BJCM01265839.1:0-12587 GCA_018326385.1 Flaveria bidentis | reverse complement strand
CTCCATGCAGACGTCAAGAAGACGTTTTTTTAATGAAATATCTTCCAAAAATCAAACAGTCTGCGCACGCAAAAGCTCTTCTCGCGTCTGCGTGCCCACAGATGAAAAGATGAGGAAGAGCTTCTGAAGAAAAACAAACAACACCTGCTTGGCTCCTTTATAACCCTATAAGTCACCCATTGCTATTATGTTCTTTAAAGCTTATTGTGTTTCGAACCATCAACATCAGCAGGCTCTTCGCCATTTATCACATCGTGAAAGGGAGGCTATTAGAGCAAATTAAAATTGGGGATTTGGGGTTAGCAAATACAACAAAATATATGTGATGGTTGTTTATGACGGTAAGTGACAAGGACTATTAGGGTTAATAACAAACTCGTCATGACAACCTATTAGAATCCACTTAATGAATCTGATGGCGGTGGTGACTAGTTGTAGTGGTAAGCAATGGTGGTGATTATGGGGGAATACCTAGAGAGAGAAGGGGGAGTGTGAGATGGGTTCGGGGTAGGTTACTTTTACTCAAATAATAATTATAACAAAAGTATTAACCATTAAATATTTTAGCCCAAAGGTATTATAGTTTATTTCATATAAATATAATGAAGCAACACTAACATCATTAGTAACTTACTAACATCATTAGTAACTTGAGTGGAATTAAAAACAATTTTATGTTAGACTGACAACATAATAAACAAACAATCATACTAAAACTCTATTTTTTTTGCAAAAGCTTAAAAATCAACAATAACATACACTAAAAAGGCTAAAGAGTTAGTTACATGAAAAGTGTTTGTAGTTAGTCATGTTTTCAGTTTCGGTACTCACTACAAAATCAGTCCAAACGTTTGAAAAAAGTAATATAATTGGTCTTCGTCATTAATGACTGTTATCTTTTTCCATATTAACTGCATGTAAAATGACCAAAATCACCCTAGTTTAAAAAAAACTAATAATTGACATAAAAAACACACCTCACCGCTAACCATCGATGTCTCCCCCACCATTATCGGCTGCCTCACCACCACCACCCGCCTCACATCCCCTAAAGCCGGTTGTTGACTCAAAGACCAACAACCATCAGACTACAACACCGCAACCTGCATCACTGATTTGGTGTGGTGGTGGACATAATTAGTTTAGATCTACTGATGGAGGTGTTCGATGAAGGTTTGTTGATGGAACTGTGTTGATTGCGAGGATGAACAGGGCTACTGTGGAGGGTTAATGATGGTGGAAGGATGACAATGATGTGTGGTGACCAGTTAATCAAAAGAAAGAAGGTGACAAAGTAAGGTGTTGGAGACGACCATCATCATCATTGCGGTGAAAGCTTTATCATGTGCATGTTTGGCAAAAAAATAGAAGTTACTTTTTAATTTTTTGGAGGGGTAAAAGGATCAAAATACCTTTTCAAAAGTCACTAAAAGTTAAAAGTTTTTTTAGTCTTTTTAACCCTTCAAAAAATCAAAAAGTAATTTTTATTTTTTTGCCAAACATGATCATGCTTTTCAATGATAAAAAAGCTCTGTGAGTTTTTCGTGGTGGTTCAAGGGTGATACAATAGTGGTTGTGTTGGTAGAGGTTTTGATGATAGTTCAATGTTAGGTTTAGAAAGAAAAGAAAGAAGGTGGGTCCCATCTCTATTTTTTATTATGATTTAATTAATTTTAACTAGGGACATTTAAGTTATTTTAAAAAAATTAATAGAAAAATTGAAAACCTTTTTTGTTACGTAAGCACATATGTTTAAACCAAACTTGCAATTTTTCAAAACTTTTCATGTAATTAATTCAAAGTTAAAAATAAATATCACACAAAATGTTCATGTGATGTTAAAAAAAGAGTAAATTACACGGATGGTCTTTGTGATTTGATTAAAATTTTGGATTTGGTTCTTAAAATTTTAAAATTATGAATATAATCTCTAATGCTGTAGTTATATTTTATCAATGGTCTCTACTTTGTTAATTCAGTTAATGATGTTAAATTTGTCAAATAACTATTTTACTTGTAAGGATCATCAATGTAAGTTCATTTTCTCATAAATATGTTTATTACTTAATACATAAATAAAAAAATAATTTACAAAATGTTTTCTTTTAAATGTGTTTTATAATTTTTTAAACCAATATGCGGAATTTTTAAACCTTTATAAAATGTCTTCTTTTATAAAGACGTTTAAAGTTGAATTGTTTTTTTAAAAATGTTTAGAAAACTAAGAATTTGTTTAAGAAAAAATGTTTTAAAAAATGATTTTTTTAAAAATAACTTTAGAAAATCAACCAGTTAAAAAATCATTTTTTTGAATGATGTATAAAAAATAAACGGTTAAAAAACTAAACATTTTAAAAAACATGTTTTTAACAATTTTTTAATTTGTGTATTTAAAACCTATTTTATTAAATAATAATCTTATTAATAATAGAATTATTAAAATAATATAGAAATAAAAAAATTTCTTAAATAAAAATAATAAAATAATTTAAAAGATAAATTAAATAAATTGCTTATGATAGTAAAATGTTAATCTTTACAATAATATAACACGAGACCATCCATGTAATTCACTAAAAAAACATAAAATGTTCAGGTTGGTGAATGGTGAGTGAGGGTATAATAATGTGGGCACACACAGAGAGAAGACTTCAACCTTCATTGACTTGAGTGATGGTACCGACGATCAGCTTCCGATCATATGTACGTGTATATATATATATATATCGTCTAGTTTGATCTTTTTCAATAATATTAGGGCTACTCCACTGGTTTACTTCAATTGAATGTTTAATTGTATTTTACAATCAGTATATAAAGTTTTCCATATGTTATTGACACCAAAATCTTGAAACTTTTACGAGAAAGCAACAATAGAATCATTAATCTTAATCTTCCTAGACCTTAATTTGATTACAGGGTTAAAAAATGAATTTTTTTACGTATATAAGCAGTTTAAAGAGTTCTTGAGAATTAAAGACGATATTTTACAACTGAAAATGATATAAAGACAGAAAGAATATAAGATGAAGAAGAAAGTGGTAGCTGATGATTCTTTTTTTAAAACTGTCCTTTAAGAAGAGGAAATGGATTTGAGAACCAATCAAATGAATTAACTTTGATTTTTCTCGGTGTTCCATCAAAGTTGTAAAATACTTTTGAGTTTTGACATATTCCTCAGAACTTGATATTGTTTTCATCTTAGGAGAGAACCATGGCTGATGCTGTTAGTCTTCTTGTGAAGCAACTAATCAAACAATATGCGACATTTTATATTTCACGTGGTGAAAAAGTACTAAATTCCAAGAGAACGATGGGTGAATCTTTTGTTGGCCTTGTGAATCACTTCAAAGAGATGATGGTAGGGTATGAAAGTGAGCAAGTATCGGCTTTACCGGAAGAAATAGAAGGCATGGCATTGAGCAAAGATTGGTATAGGCTTGAAGAAACGGTGATAGGTCAGATGACAAGAGATCGACAGTTTTATGTCACAGAAGTGCAGATTAATGATGATTGGTATAGAAAAATAAAAGGAAAATTGGATAAGGTGATAGTTATTTGTGAACAACTCTGTAACATCAGATATAAGTCAAATGTAGAGGAAGAAGAAGCTATGGTAGGCTTTGATAATGAAGTAGAAATACTGCTTGATCAACTCGCTGGAACCAATACAAAGCAGTTCCAGATTATCTCAATTACAGGAATGGCGGGGCTTGGAAAGACGACTTTGGCTAGAAAACTATACAACCATGAGTTAGTTAAGTATATGTTCGACTTTCGAGCGTTGACTTGTGTTTCCCAAGTATATGTAAAGAAGGATTTGTTACTCACCATATTAACCTGTTTTATTGATAATGTTACAGATGAATTTTATGAAATGAGTGAACAACAATTGGGGGAGAAGTTATACAGAATATTAAAGGGGCTTAAATACTTGGTGGTCTTGGATGATATATGGGATTGTAGTGTCTGGAACGATCTCAAAATGTATTTTCCAGATGACAAAGCCAGAAGCAGAGTTCTATTTACTAGCCGTGACATAGACGTGAGTTTACATTTACAGTCAGCAAGATCTGCCCATGTCTTACGTCTTCGTACAAAAGCTGAAAGTTGGGGCATATTTCAGAAGAAGGTGTTTAGAATGGGAATATGTCCTCGTGAAATGGAAAATTCTGGATGGGTGATAAACAGAAAATGTGAAGGTTTACCTCTTGCTATTGTGATAGCTGCTGGTCTAGTGAAAAATAATCTTTCCATCACCTGGTGGAACCAAATTGCTGCAAGTCTACATTCTTTCATGGTTAGTGATCCAAGACAATACATGGACTCATTGGATTTAAGCTACAACCATTTGCCTCCTCATTTACGACCATGTTTTCTCTATCTCGGAGCATTTCCTGAGAACTATGAAGTACCCGTGACAAAGCTGATTTGGCTATGGATAGCTCAAGGATTCATACATGAAACCACAAGCAGAATGTTGGAGGATGTTGCAGATGATTTCTTGATGGATTTAATCAAGAGAAGTCTGCTAATGACCCACAGAATAAAGGATGATGGTCAAGTTAAAACATGTCGTATCCATGACTTATTGCGGGATTTTTGCTTGAGAAAAGCTGAGGAAGAGAACTTTCTGTCAAACAATTACAGGTATGAACATTGTTTTTGCAATAATCTGCATAAGCATTCTAAATTAAGTATTACTAACCAAAATTTGCAGGTATGCCATTCTCTCATCGATGCACTGCTTTCCACTGGATCTAGGAAAATCTCTTCAAGAGGGTGGGTCAGTTCATATCGACACATACAAATTCCTTAAGGTTTTGGATGTAGAGTCGATCCTTATCTCATTATTCTCTTCAGTGGCAGTACAGATGGTTAATCTAAGATACTTGGCCATTCAAGCACGTGATGGAAGTCCCCATGCATCCATATCAAACCTTGTGAATCTACAAATTCTCATAATAACCTCAAGGAAGAACATTGTTGTACCAAAAACCGTGTGGAATATGTTAAATCTAAGACACTTACACATCAAAACCGGCGAAAACCTTATAGAGGAGCCTAGTTTCCTACAAGTGACCGGGGAGGATGGTTGTTCTAGTCCTAGTGTGTTGGCTAGCTTTCAAACCTTATCCCAAGTTAGTACTCGATCTTGCCACAATATATTTTCATGGACCCCCAATCTTAGGAAGCTTGGGTTTTGCGGACCCTTGATATCAACGGTAGGTGATCTGGAATTTCCAAATTTAGGGTCTTTGGTGCACCTTCAAAAACTGAAGTTACTCAATACATTTCCGTACCACGAGGCAATGAGATCGTGCAATCCTATTTTGTTTCCTCAAAACCTTAAGAAATTGACATTATCAAATACTGGCATGGATTGGGAAGAGATGTGGACCTTCTCCTTGCTACCTAACCTTGAGATTTTGAAATTAAAATTTCAAGCATGTATTGGACAAAGATGGGAGACTGGTGATGCAGAGTTTCAGAAACTCAAGGTCTTGAAACTGCATGATCTGGAACTACATAAATGGGTTTGTTTGAGGGATAATTTTCCAAGATTACAACGTTTGGTGGTTCAACGTTGTTTAAAACTTTACAGCATCCCAGTGGCTATTGGGAAGATTTGTACATTGGAGGTGATTGAGGTAAAGGGATGCAGCCTTTCTGCATATATATCTGCAGTGGAAATTCAGAAAGAGCAAGAGTGAAGGAAACAATTTCTTGAAAGTCCACAAGGTCATTTATATAAATTACTGTTTTATTTGTCTTATTGTTTTCTATAAAAATATAAAAGCAATTTGTATACTTTATATAAACTTAACATGTGACCTTTGAACTTAATTTGATAAATTCCTAGTGATAGCATCTTTTTCTCAACAGAATGGGCATATGGATACACTTTGAAGCTGTGCCAGTAACAAGATTTGAACCCACAATTAACATGTTGAGCAACCAAGCTGCACTATCTAAGTTCTTCCTATATGTATATATTAACAGTATGTGAAGCTTATGTCCGAGCTAGATGAAATGCACCAAACTTGTTAGCATCGTCTCGGAATAAGCTTTTTCATGGGTCGCTCAGCAAAATGCACTCCAACAAATGTGATGTGAAGTTGGTCATCTTTGCAGTTTGAATCTTTTGAGATGAGTTCAAACGTGTGCCTCTGGACAGACGTTGAACCTTGTAATTGCTATGGGTACCTGTAATGGCTCTTACGCTATAAAAATCCCGTCTTTCAAGCGAGCCTACTTGTATGGTGTTGGTTTATACATGAATGATGGTGTTCTGTTTATTTTTTTTGAGTGTTTAATCCTGGTTTCTTGTCTACAAAAAATGTCCTATTGTACCTGTTGGTTGGTTAAATCTTACTGACTGTTTTCAAATCATGATTTTCAGGTTTATCCTCCTGGATATACCTCGCGAGACAAAAGTATTTAAATTTGGTTATGAATGATATTAGTAATGTTAATGGTGGATAGTTTTTGTATTTGTAATTCAAATGGGTCATTATGGGTAACTATTATCAGTGGGATGATATGAGCAGAATGGGTGGGAGGGCGAATACCACGGGTCAGAATGGGCTGAAAAGTATGAAACACGAGTCAAAATGAACTTTTTTATCCGGGTTGTTCTTTTGTCATAGCTACATCCACAGTTGCTTGCTATAACCTTAACTTGGATTTGGGAAGGATTTGAAGTAATATTTAAGAAGAAAGTCCAGGCGAAAAGCTGTTTATGTTATTTGTTTCTTTTGGTTTAGAAGGTGACTTAAATTTTACAGTTTACCCTTCATTGATGATTGATTGAGGATACTATCTGATACGGGTCAAAACATTTTTTAGTAGTCACATTTTGATTCTTAATTGTTGTATTGATTTGATGACGAATGGTTGGAATCTCTTATAAAAACACCCAATTGCAACCTTAATAATTCATTCAATACTATCATATTTTCTTTTAATTAGTTCAATCAGGTCATTAACGTTTCAAGATTGTTATAATTAGGTCAATCATAAATTTTAATTTAAATAAACAAATTTTTTTATAATTTAACAATGTTTTATAAAAATTGAATTCTTTTTAAAAAATTAAAAAACAGAAAAGACCTAATTAGAAATCTTTTAAAACATTAATGACCTAATTGGAACAAATATAAAATATTAGTGCATTGATTGAAACAAATAAAAATATTAGTGACTTGATTGAAACAATTTAAAAAACTAGCAATCTAATTGAAATATTTTTAAAACTTGCTTACTATTATGTGAAATTTTCTCTCTATGTGTCTCAATTGGGTATTAAATTAAACATTTACTAGAAAGCAAATAACCTTTTTTGCTTCCATAATGCGTGATAAGCGATTTTTTCCAACAGTCATCCATACAATTTTAAGAAGTTTCAATCAAATTTGAATTTTTAAAAAGGAAGTAGTATTGAATCTTTAATAATAAAAGACAGAACGTTTCTGTTAGGATATATGGCTATAGGATATATGCTTATACATGGTTTGATTTGTTTTATGTTTTATTTCAGACATCCCTATCAAAAAGTCAAATGAAACCAGCCAAACATGTTGAATCATATTTTCAATGCGTACAACATCTTAAATGTCTTTAATAAAAAAAATAGATGATTATTGCAATGATATAGTCTTTTAATCGTATCTAACACATTAACAATAGCTAAAAAAACTAAAAGTCATTCAAGCATAGTGTTTGCGGGTCAACTCAATCCCACCAGACTCGTAAGAAAAGTTAAGCATTTCATCTTGTAACCCAACTTGTGTATTTGTGCCAGCCTCGTCACCTCTAGTACGAATAATTAGGTCATAAAATTATCTTCATTACACAAGAACGAATGAGTGAACTTGGTAACCATGGGTATATATATATTCACATGTATTCAATGATTTAGAAAACAACAGCAATACATATAGCTAAACTTTTACATTGAGTTTTTACAAGTTAAGATATTTAATCATGTAAAAATAAAATTTACGGATTTACCTTTGCATTCAGCGGGGATCTCTAGGTGTTTTTCGACATTTGCTTGAAAATAACTAGCAACTAAAGCTCCTTTTTTGGCATCACTTATCGCTGGTCTTGTATTAACAAGATTACATTAAAGTTGTCAAATTTTGAAACAACATATCAAGCCATTCTAACCATCAATTTGTTTTTTTTACTTCAACTCTAACTTAATATTTACTAGAGAATTATAAAATGACAATACTCAAAACTTCAAAAATGAAGTCTCGCTAGTCTAAAAAGATTACTACCAAAACGACCATAACAGTTTTTTTTTTTATATTTTATGGACTATAGTAGTGTGTTGATATTCTATTAGATTTAATGTAACATTATAAAGTAATACAAATATATGTGGTGGCATGTACTTCAGCTGGTCTGGCCTATTCCAGACAACTTTCAACTCATTCCAACACACACCTCACATGTCAACCATTCATCCTCTTATTATTTTCATCAATTTTTCACTTACCACCTCTTACTTTAAATTAATATACACTATCTTAATTTAGTTTGCTTTCAAGAAATTGAATCTTTTGTGATATAATTTTATCAATTCACCTATGTATATGAGTCGATATTCGCTCTTACTTTTCGTTGAAATATTATTCGAACACATACAACCGTCCCTATAAAAGTCTATTTACTAATATAATAAGCTTAATAATGAAAGGTATATAGTTTGCATGACATTTATAAAAGTTGTTTTTATAGAGGTGGTAATTATTAACACGACACGAGCACATCATGAAAATAATCTAGGTTTTGAATTGACACACGACTATTTAATATAAAGGGTTAACCTAAACACATCCCGCGTAATAAATTAGTCAACACATTTAAGTTAAATTCATTTATAAAAACAGTTTTTGCTTAGATATTTAAAATTGTTATTTAAAAGACATTAACACTGCTTTTTTAATATCCACTTCATTTCAAACAGTTTTAATAATTACCCTTACGTGCCATTTTTTTTAATCTTTTCTATTCATTTCTTTTAACATTGAGTTAAATATATAAACTGAAGTTAGTTATTGAAAACGAGGGATAAATCAACTAAAAAAACCCTAACTACAACATTTTTAATTTAAGCCAAGTCATTTATTATTTAAAACGTTACTAACCAATCATTAGTTTTATAAACAATTGAGTGTTTAACAACGAAACATATAAAACACCAATTTAAGTATGTTCAAGTTCGAGTTGATTTCTTTCATATAAAATTATACCGGTCGTGTTTTAGTTGACTTCTAATCATCAATCCGTCAGTCAGGCATCAACTCAAAATCTTTTAATCCATCATCCTAACACCATCTAGATCTTTTTAACAATCAAAGAAATTAAAGATATTTTATAAAAAAAATAAGTTGGAGGACTGAATAATGTCAAACTTAAATACAAAGTTTAATATTATAAACGTGTGAAAAATATACACCTTTGAAAATCAAATATCTTTCTCCCTCCCCTTCATCTCACATTTGCCGACCCTCCAAAACCCACATCCCCAAATTTCATCTTTAATTTCACCAAAAGATTCATCAATCAAAACCAAACCCATCATTATTCATCAGATTCATATCACAATCGCATAAAAAGATTATATTTTGCCCCAATTTCAACCTCTTTTTTCGTTGTAGAAAGATTCGCCGGCCGGCGGTTCATCCGTCGGAAAACGGTATCTCCGGCAATGGGTAGGGCTCTAATTGACCTCTATAACGATGAAGTGTTGATGGTATCCTTGAAAAGCATTTATGATTGGTGGGATGAATTTAAAGTTTCATTGATTTCGCAAGATTGGATTTTCTATGTTCTTGCTGGTCTCTATGGCGTTGTTGCAATTGTTGCTCTGGTGAGTTTGTGATTAGCTTTGTGTTTGGTGATTTGTTGGTTTGGGATATTGTTTTTGGATGATTTGTGATGTGTAATGGGATTTTGATTAAATGTTGATATGGATTTGATGTTCTGATGAATGACTGTTAGGGCTTCTTAGGTATGTATACTATTGTATTTGAACTTGTTTCTGTTGTTAATTAAATGATAATGATTAGGATTGAAGAAAGAAATACTAGCTTTCTCTTGAAGTTCCGCCATGCCACCGAGTCGTTGGCCCACCCATACTGGTGGAACCGGTTAAATCGCAGCTTGTGCTTTGCACATGGGTCTTCTAAGGGAGAAACCAAGTTTGAATGTTTGCCAACACTTAATCCTGTTTTAGTTATCTGGATAGTTAGGGTCAAATAATTTGACATGGAGATCTCATATGAGTTGTAGAAAGACTGATTATTGAGATGAATGTAATGTTATCTAGCTATCTTAATTTCTAATTAACTGATTTTTTTTATCCTAACTGTTGAACTCATAATAATCTTTTCAAAACGCACATCCAAAAGTCCCCGTAGTGCTTTCGATCATAGATATCATACCATTTAATGGCGACTTTAAGATCGCTAGAAAGTACAAGTTTTGGCACCAACATTGAAGTAACTTCTGTTAGTACTAGTGGCCTTTTTTAGTCTACGTGTATCAAACTAATTTAAGCATACTAGCTGTGTGGTTTGTTGAGATGTGAAGGTCTTTGGGTTTTTGGTTAGAGTTATGGGCCTAGCCCACTAAAGCTTTTGAAAACCCTAATTGTCTCTATATATAGGTTATGTCATTGTATTGTAATCTTGTCCCTTGTGCTTAATAAAAATACTTAGTTGCAGAGAGTGAATGTAGGACATCTTGACTGAACCACTATAAATTCTCGTGTTCTTATTGCTTTCGTGTGCGTGCGTATAACAGTGTGTTTATTTCCGCTGCATAAAGATACCTAACAACTGGTATAGAGCTTTAGGCTTTTGTTTACCGTTAAAATCTTCCCCCAGTTTCCGCCGCTGCCTAGGGTCTTCCGCCACCGCCGCCTAGGGTCTCCGCCGCCGCCACCGCCTAGGGTTATTGCCGCTGTCGAAATCGTTTAGGGTCCTGCGCCCGCTTAGGGTTTTGGTTGGAAGTACCGAATCTGGTTTGTCTATCATTTTGTTGATTGTTTATCAACTGTTCAGCGTGCCTGTTTCGTTTGTTTTTCTTTGGTTTGCTATTATGGCTGAAGACGGGAAGACTGTGATTGAAAAGTTTAATGGCATTGATTTGGTTGGTGGAAAATACAAATAGAAGCATTGTCGTGTCAAAAGGATTTGGATATGGTACTGGAAAAGAAATCAAAGAATATGGAGATAGTTGAAGAAGCAGTTTGGAATTCCAAGGACAAGAAAGCTAGAGCAGTTATTATGTTATCTTTGACGATTTGACGAAGAGCGTTGCTTTTAACATCATGAAAGAAACCATTACAAGTGGTATGATGTTGGCTTTGTCAAATATGTATGAAAAACCGTACGCAACTAACAAGGTGTTCTTGATAAGGGAACTGTTCTTGATGAGAATGATAGAGGGAAGCTCAGTCACCTCCCATAATAATGATCTGATGTCTATTCTTACCAGATTAGAATCAGTGGGAATAAAATTCAATAATGTGACTCGAGCTTTGGTGTTGCTATCTTCACTGCCTGATAGTTGGTTCGGGACTGTAATTGCTGTTACAAATTCTACGGGTGCTAACAACATGACATTTGAAAAGATCCGAGACATTGTGATAGGTGAAGACATACGTCTGAAAAGTGCAAATGTTGGACCATCTTCTGAGATGTTACATGTTGTTGGCAGGGGAAGGGAAAATAGTCGAGCCAGTAGGAGTCGGGGAAAGAGTTATACTCGGACTCGGAAAAATTTGAGGTGCTGGATTTGCAACGAGGATGGACATGTTAAGAGTCAATGTCCAAGGAAAAGTTTTAACACTATTGCTGAGGATGTCAATGATGTTGACAAGTTAATTCTTCAGGCTAAAAACAGTGTGGACTCTTGGATCATGGATTCTGGTTCTTTGTTTCACGCTGTACACAGCGGTGAAATGTTGGTGAATCTTAAAACTGTCGACTTTAGGAAGGTACGTCTTGCTGATGGCAGAATGCTTGATGTAATGGGCATGGGTGATATTGATCTGGTGACTCCATTGGGAACTACATGGAACTTGAAGAATGTCAAGGTGATTCCAGGTAGACATGTACAAACCGGTTTGGGGGCCCAAACCGGTTCGGGTTCCAAACCGAAACCGGTTTGGTCAAACTCGGTCAAAACCGGTTTGGCCCCAAACCGGTTCGGGTTCAAACCTGTTAGACAAATTGGCTCAAAGAACAAAACAGAAAAACATAGAAACTAGAAAATAATGAAGTATTCAGCACAGATTTTATTAATAAAGAAAACAGAGAAGAAGAGATTGGGTACATCTTCTTGTTTATTCTATAACCTATTTATAAAGAAAGAAAAACTGCATAAAAGGAAATGATCAAAATAAAAAGGAAACAACCAAAAATCCCAAAATTCAAGCCTTGCATTTTCCTTGCAAAGACTTTTGACCAAATTGATCTTATTTAGCTGAAATTCTGGAATTAACTTATCATTCACCCCCTTAATTCCAGTCCTTTTGCCTTTTGCATCCATTTCTTGCCTTTGTTCTT
>BJCM01265821.1:0-20928 GCA_018326385.1 Flaveria bidentis | reverse complement strand
TGCTGGTTGAAATAATTAAACCTAATGTATCACCAATCTGTGTCAAAAGTCTGTGTATGGATTTAAGTGAACAAGTATGCTGACAATCATCATGGCAGCAATTCTTGAAAGTCCAAATCAATGTGTGCATCTTATAGTACTAGTATGATTTCCTAAACTTGCTAATGACTCTCGATGAAAACAAGAATCTAGCATCAAAAGATTTTGGTAACACGTCCTGAATAACTTGATTACCTGTATGATTCTTGATGGGGTGCGGATAGTATATATATTTTGATAAATATTTATCACATAGATTCAGTTTTAATTGGTTATTACTAACACTAAACCACACAAACAAAAGGCAAGTGCACCTGTCGTATGGTAATATAGTGTTGGTAAGAACCGAGTATCTATGCGTTGACACACTAAGCCTACTCAACAACCCTCATAATTGACTATTAGTACTAGGTTTTAGAAAATGATACGTCAAACATGATAACAATAAATAAAGATAGATAAAGATAAATAAAGATAGGTTGAGACTTTTGGTGATTCTTTTAGTGAAGTAAGGCTGTTATCCTAATTTAGATTACACTTATGTAATTGTAATGAATTGGTGGTGTGATTAGAGATATTGAATAATGTAATTATATTAATGTTTATAAATATGAGCTGGCGCGATTTCTCGTCTATCCTGCTGCCATAGTGACTAGATCCTGTCAGGCTGAGTTTTACTGCTTAGATCAAAGCCCTAGTAATGTAGGTAAATCTTTTGTGAACTATTTGACATATGATTTCTGAAAACATAACTTAATGTTAAAAAAAGAGTTGATTAGGTTTCTTCCTAACATACCATTAATTTTAGAAAACCATAACAACTACTGAAGATTTCTCAAACTAATAAAAGGGAACCTGCAAATGATCAGAATGTTAAAGTGATACGATTTCTAATAACCATTTCTAGTTCATTAGCCATGGATTTATTATGAAGATCGGTTTCGCGAATGAAAGTTAATCATACGGTTTTTCAACCTTGTATGACAATCACAATAACAAACCATAAATTTATAACTTCCCGTTCAAATGTAGATGCTACCCATCAATAGTTTTTCCAAGACCACCGTAACATTAACACAATATTTATCACACCATTAGTTCATCACAAATTACATAAGTTTCATTAAATTAGGATAACACATGAAGTTTAGCTCACAAGGAGCTTGAACATAACAACAAAGATAAAAGATAATAATGAAATCATTGGTAAATTAGAACAATCAAACCGGTGATCCATTATGGATGAAGTTAAACGATCACAAACTTCTTCGAAGTATTGAATGAACCTCCAAAACCTTCTAAGGACCTCCAAAGGCTGGGTTCCCGAGAGGGAACACCAACACTTCACCTCCCAAAAGCTTTTCTTCAAGTTGCAAATGAAGTCCTATTTATAGGCTTTCTGGAGTGTTTAAGCACGGCCCCATGCCTAAAAGGCACAACCACGTTCTAGTACAATGTACGTAAAAGTTGGTTGGCTCGTACGCTCAGAGGTTGTCGGGCACGACCCCATGTTCAATGGGCACGGCCCCGTGTTTGTGGTGGGGCACGACCTCATGCCTCCTTGGGCACGCCCCCATGCCTTGGGTTGGGGAACCGTACTTTTTGTCTTGTCGGACCAACAAACATGGGGGTGTGTTGATTTAAGCATGGGGGTGTGTTTCTAGCTGGGCATGGGGGTGTGCCTCATGAAGCACGACCCAATGCTTGAATTCCAAAACTTGGTTTTCTTTATGTTCTTCTTATTTATGCTTCTTTTGTTCATCTTGGTCTTTTCCAAGCCTGAAAACATAATATGAACAATTTAAGTATTAAATCATCATTTTCAGTAAGAGTTTATATAATAATTTATGTGCAATTAATGTGTTTTATTTTTATAATTTGAAGCACATCAATTCCATAATGAATTGTTACAGTTATGGTCACAATAACTTGAAGCTGTACTATTCTAGAAAGAAATCTGCTAGATATCTATCTTAAAATTTCCACCTCACACAAAAAATCACAAAAATACGTTCAGTTTTATCTTTTAGTTATAGTTGTTTTATTTTGTTTTAATTTTTATCCAAATTTAGTTTTAATCGTCGGACTATATAGTGGAATTTTATCTGGGATTTAATCACTTAAAAGGGTCACGTCGAAGGTGACCACACATGTTTTCAAATGTCAAATGGGTCATGCCTGAGGTGACAAAATGTTTTACTATTAAAAGGATAATGTCTGAGGTGATCAAATGTTTCCAAAGTTAAAAATGATCATGTCTGAGATGATTGAATGCTCGTAATGTTTTACCAAGTGTTAAAAGAGATAAATGTAAAATGTTCATAGAGTCAAAATTATAAGAATGAGCCATTCGCATGACTGGACCATAAGTATGGACCAGCCGTACAATTGAGCTAGATGAATAAGCCCAATCGCACGACTAAGCCACACGTATGGCCCAGACGTGCGATTGGACCATCAGCATGGGTAAATTCATGCGATTGGATCATCAGAATGAACCAATCTCACAAATTGAAGCAACCAAATGGGGTTGTCGCACGACTGAAACCCAATCGCACGACTGAAAGTGACCGATTGAGTCAGTCGCACGACTGAGACTCAATCCTACGTACCAGCTATGCGATTAAGTTCAGTCGCACGACTGGAGAGAACCCTAGTATAAATAGAGGGGGAGTCGGTCGCAAACCTTATTCACCCCCAATCGCTCTTGTATATCGCACGACTTAACGAAACTCTGCCCGATTTTCGTCTGATTGCTCTAAACTACTATTTGTT
Source organism: Flaveria bidentis (assembly GCA_018326385.1). Taxonomy (NCBI): domain Eukaryota; kingdom Viridiplantae; phylum Streptophyta; class Magnoliopsida; order Asterales; family Asteraceae; genus Flaveria; species Flaveria bidentis. Next base: position 18,114 of record BJCM01265821.1, on the reverse strand, counting down.
GTGATCTAACAATTTCCAGCGATTGTCCAGGCATTGCACGATGTTCTACACTCCAGAGATTCAACAATCTGTGCCCACGACACTCGAATTTATGCCCTAAAACGAACCGAGACTAGTTTGACCAATAAACTGATAAAACTAAGTTAAATGATAAAATAAAGGTTATTAGGAGCTATGTTGGGTGTTTGCAAGACTAATGATCCATACCATGACGTCTAACACTATGATTTGCTCAAAATTTAAATTTGAATGAACCAACAGTCTATCATGCGAATGGGCACCCTGATGAACTTCAATCGCACGACTGAGCCGGGCGAATGGCTCAATCGCTCGACTGAGATGATCGAATGGCACAATCGCACGACTGAACCATGCGAATGAGTTCAGTCGCACAAATGGTTCAACCGCTTGGTAGAGCATAAGACTAAGTCCCGACGTATGTTCAGTCATGCGTATGAGCTCAATCGCACGACTAAACCTCAGTTGCACAGTTCATTCGCACGACAGAACAGAAAGATTCAAGTTAAGAAATTTAAATGGTTCTTCATTTACACACTCTAATGTTTATCTATATTGTGTAACAGATGACGAGTCGTTGGACCATGATCACTAAGCACAACATATGTGCTCACCTGGATTTGACTTCAGGAATGCTGTAGAGTTCTCGGGTATCATCACATTCCTACAGAGATCTAGGATATTTCGAGCCATCTCGACACCATGTACTCCTTATCGCTCAATCCAACAGGGTTTCTTGGAAAGCGCTGTGGTGGACAAGTCCTCTGAGCTACATTGCATCAGGAGCTTGATATTTGGCCATGCCATTGAGATCACAGATGATGATCTCAGGACTGTTTTAGAGTTTGGAGATGACGCTGATTGCCTCACATGATTACATCCACTTACGGACCGAGGTTTCTTTCTGAGGGCTAAGTACTCTGGGCACATCAATGCAGGTGTGCTCAACAAGAGCAACCTGTGCCCCCAGTTTAAGTACCTTGCCCATGTGCTGCTCAAGTGCATAGCTTCGCGTAAAGGAGGGTTCGATGAGCTATCCGATCAGATCCAAAATGCTTACGTGGCATTGGTGCTAAACCACCCGTTCAGCTTCTCTAGGAAGATCTTCACCTATTTAGTGGAGAACATTGAGGGGAAGGGGAAGGAGGGGTTTTGTATGTACCCTCGATTTATTCAGATGAACATTGATCAGAAGCTACCATCGTTGCCCAAAGAGAAGGAGGACGCAGTAGTGCTTGAGGTGATGGACGATACCACCTTGGGCCGCATGAAGGTGTACAAGGAGAAGCAGGTGAAGCCCCCCTGTCAGGAGATTGTTCGGGCATCTGGCCCGAGAGGATTATGTGGCGCCCGCTAGGAGGAAGTGGTGCCACGAGGACAGTGATTCGGATGTCGAGCAGATTATGCTCCCAGATGATTACTCCGATGATGATGATAGTGATGATGGGGGAGATGCAGGGCCTGCTCAATCGAGGGCCCCCACTGCTGATATAGCATCTCCAGCATCCACCCAAGGTAGAGCAGAGGCAGTTGGTTTCCATCAGGACTTTCGTACTCTGGGGAGCAGGGTGGTTGCCACCAAACGAGGTATTCAGGAGGTTGGAGGACGCCCTAGCGAGTCTAGGGAGACTGCTGCAGATCCCATTTATGCCCTTGATCAGCCCAGCAGCATCCCAGGGGGAGCATCCTCCTCAAAGGGCATGAGAAGAAAAAAGATGACTCAGCCCCATAGGATGAAGACTAAGAGGAGGAGGATTACACTCATCACTACCAGCACTACAGCCGCCACTACCACCATTCCACCCACCACCAGTACCACCATTCCACCCACCACCACTACCACCATTCCACCCACCACCACTACTACCACTCCACCCATCATGACTACCACACCTCCACCTGTCACCTCTACAGCCACCCCTTCACCATCCACACATATCGCACTACCCATCTACTCTACATCCACTACCACCACCACCAATCACGGAGCCGGGACCTCATCACAAGTCCCACCTACTTTTGGATCCTCTTTCCTATCCGTTGGGTTGGAGGAGCAGCTGACTAACCTTAGTGCCTCATCCTCAGCCCCGCCAGCTGAGGAACCCATGATTCAAGATCAAAGTAATAATTAGATGTTTTATTTTGAACTTTTGTGTAATTGAATCATGTATTAAAACTCATGTACTGAATGTTTATGTATATATATGATTATTTAACTGTCTTGATTATTTACTAATGAATGATGTATTACATGTTTTAAATCAAGCAGATCTACCATATCAGTAGGATGAATATGATGTTGCTCCCCTGCAGTAGATCAAGTCTCAATTCACTATGATACTTGATCTACAAGGGATTGTCAGGAGGTTAGTAAGCTATACTCCCGAAGAAGGAGAAATCATTCACGACCTTACTGATGAGCAACTCACAGAGATGTTCCGGTTAAATCCGGATGAACTGGTTAAAGATGTACCTATCGTCGATGTTGCTAGTGATGACGAGCTCAATGATGTGGATAAGATAGAGATTGAAGATGTCACAGCACAACATTATCCAAAATATACAGATCGAGAGGGAAATGTGGTTCCTGATTTTGGGGTTACTCTCGACAGTGATATGTATGCTAAACTGGATACGATGGAGAGGGAGGCCGAGAAATCAGAAATCTAAGCCCAAGCCTTGAACGCCGATGTTGAGATCAAAAAGGCTGAATGGGCGGCTTGTTTTGCTGAGATCCATGCCCAACGCACAGTGCCAAAGCCGAGTGCCTACACCAAGCTCTACAAAGTAAAGAAGCATCTAAAGGTGTCTGGCAAGATTATAGCGTGGGCTTATTTTGAGGATCTTAACATATATGTAGTGAAGAGGGAGAAAGGAATCAAGTACTTCAGGTTCCCACATGATCTGAAGACTCTCCCTGGTTTTGAGCTCAACCAGCTGGCACGCATGAACCTGCTATATGCTTACCCCAGGAAGATGTCAGGCTGGTTTGAAGCTGCGTTGAAGAAAGAATACCACTCTAGATGGGTTAACTTCAAGTCTGAAAAACATATGAGGTATATTCGAAGGTTGGAAGTGGACCCAAGGACTGGGAAACCCAAAGTGGTGCTGAAGTGGAGTCCTTCATGCACTATGTCAAAGATTCCCATGAGGGAAATGCCACAGGACTTCATTCCCCACTTCAAAGATTCCCATGAGGGAAATGCCAGTAGAGGAGAGGCATAAGAAGTTTGACGAGCTAATGAAGGATCCTAGATGATGAAGGAAACTAGGTCCAAGGGGGAGTTTGTTGATACATATGTACCTAGTTTACGATCTTAATGTAATATGTCTGTCATGTCCTATATGTAAATGAAATGTATGAGTTAAATGAAACAAAATATGTGAATGATGATCTTAATGTTAAATGTTTCAGTGTATGTTTTAATGTTTATTATTTACTAAAACATATTGAACTAACTATATAGGTTTGTGGTTATTTGAATAGATCTTAGTCAAGTAATGATTGAGAAACATGTTCAAACTTAGTCGTATGAAGTTTTCATGCAAATGGACCATGCTAATGGACCATACGCATGAATACGTCATGCAAATGGACCAGTCGCATGACTGAACCAGGAGTCTGGATCAGTCGCATGACTGAGATATACGGATGACTCAGTCACATGACTAAACCTTCAGTTGTGTGATTGACTCAGTCGCATGCTTTAGTCGCACGACTGAACCATGCTAATGGTCTAGTCGTACGATTGACTAACCCTAACCTATAAATACCACTTAATTCGTGGAAAAACGAGAAACTTTCAATATTTCAACTCCTATTCGTACCCTAGCCATCCAGAGACCTTAGAGACCATGTTCCAAGTTCATAGATCGCACAAAATCGTATTGCAATCGTTCTTAACATTTAGATTCATTCTAAGATCGATTCTACGTGCGTTCTCATTGATTGGATCGCCAATCAAATATGATTCCACACTATTTGAGTTGGTATACATGTAAATAAGTTAGTAATCCGTCCGTACACGGTCCCAACATTTTGAATCCAGAGCAACTGAGCACAAAAACTTGCAACAATATTGTATTCAACTTCAGTAGTAGATGTAGACACATAGGATTGCTTCTTGCATTGCCATGAGATGATCCTTCCACCAAGAAATTGACATCCACCTGATGTGGATTTTTTGTTGATGTTGCAGCCACCTTAGTCACTATCTGAGTAGCCATAGAGATTGAAGTTGCTATTCCTAGGATACCAAAGACCTAGTTTAGGTACTCCTTTGAGCTATCTAAGAATTCTCTTGGCAGCAACTTGGTGAGACACCTTTGTAGCAGCCTGGTATCTTACATAGATGCATGTAGCAAATATGATATTAGGTCTACTTGCTGTGAGATACATCAGAGAACCAATGATTTCCTATACTAATGTTGATCAATATCCTCCCCCTTAGAATCAGGACAAAGGTCATGTTTCTGGGTATGGGTATCTTGGCTAGCTTACAATCCTTCATATCAAATCTCTCTAAGATATTAGAGACATACCTAGATTGATTGATAAAGAACCCTTCCTTCTTCTTCTTCACCTGAATTTCAAGGAAAAAGTCCATTTTTCCATGGAACTCATCTTAAACTTCTTCTTCATAATGCTCACAAAGTCTTTACAAATTTGGTCATTTGAGGAACCAAATATAATATCATCAACATAGACCTGAACGAGCAATATGTCTTTCCTAGACTTCCTTATGAAAAGAGTCTTATGAATGGTACCTCTTGTGTAGCCTTTCTTTTGAAGAAACTAAGACAGAGTCTCATACCACAACCTAGGTGCTTGGTGCAGCCCATAAAGAGCTTTATCCAACTTACACACATAGTTGGGGTGTTGTGGGTCTTCAAATCCTGGAGGTTTATACATATGGACCTCCCTATCTATATTTCAAATTAGAAAGGCACACTTGACATCAAGTTGATAGACAATAAAATTATTGGATGCAACATAAGCAAGGAGGATTCTAACTGCCTCAAGTCTTGCAACAGATGCAAAGACATCAGTATAATCAATTCCTTCCTCTTGGGTTTATCCTTGAACAACCAGTCTAGCTTTGTTCTTGATGATCAAGCCTCTGTCATCTCACTTGTTCATGAAAACCCATTTGGTGCCTATAGGTACTTGACCAGATGGTAGCGGGAAAAGGTTCCAAACCTTTTGTCTCTTAAATTGAAGTAACTCCTCTTGCATTGACTCAACCCAGCTACTATCCTTCTTCTACTTTCTTGGGTTCCATATGAGACAAGAAGCATGAGTATAGGCTGACATTCCCATGATGAGTTTGTCCCCTTGTTCTCATGCCTTCAGAGACTTCTCTTATGATGTTCTCAGCTGTATGAGTGTTATGAATCCTTAATCTAGGAATCACTTCTAGTTGTAGAGATAGATTAAAGTTGGACATATTTTGCTTAGGAACTTGAACACTTTGTCCATCTATTGTTTAAAGTCATTCAGTGAGGACTGATTGAATGAATGAGAAACATTATTAATGGTTGGCTGTGAAGTAGCATTAACAGTTGCCTGTTCCTTCAAGATGCTACTTCCATCAGCTTGGTGTTATGTAGGATCATCTGATGGGTCTTGAGGATCGGCACGTGATTCACTTGTTGAAGCTTCACTATTTCATGAGATAGTTATACTATCAGATTTGTCAATAGTGGAAGCTTGATTTGTTGCATCTCTTGTAGAACTTGGAAGAGGTCTAGGTAGCTCAAATAGTTGATCATCATTAGCAGCACTATCAACATCATTTTGAGCACCTGTTCCAACTAAAACATTCTCATAAGATGGTTTAGAATAGTTTGGAAACAATTCTAAATCAAAAATATAATCAGGTCCATTCCTCCTAACACAAGGAGTGTGCTCATTAACAACTATAGTGGATGATTCCTCAAATTGTTGATTCTTAATGTTGTATACCCTATAAGCTTTAGAGATAAAAGAATATCCAACAAAGATAGCATCATCTAACTTTTCAACAAACTTTTCCAAATTGTCTTTTGTGTTGAGTATGGTACACTTACAGCCAAAGGACCTTAGAAAGCCAATGAATGGTGGCCTCTTGTTCCATAGCTCATAAGGGGTTTTTCCATGTGGCTTAACTACAATAACTTTGTTCTGCACATAACATGCAGTGCTGATTGCCTCTGCCTAGAATGTTAGAGGTAGTTTGGAATCAACTAACATAGTTCTAGCAACTTCAATAAGTGTCTTGTTCCTCTTCTCAGCAACACAATTTTGTTGAGGAGTTCTAGGAGCACTATATTGTCTGGCAATCCCTTTTGAGTTACAGAATGAGTCAAGAACAAGGTTCTTAAACTCATTCTCTTGATCACTTCTAATTACTCTATCCTTGTGATCAATTTAATTTTCTATTTTAAGAATAAAAGATTTTAATGTTTCAGCAGTTTCATCATTAGTTATTAAAAAGAATACCCATGTGAATCTTTAAAATCATCAACAATCACAAGGCAGTATGATTTCCTTCCAATGCTCATTATACTTGTGGGACCAAAAAGATCCATGTGCAATAAGTGTAATGGAGTAGTGATAGAGTTAACACTTTTGGATTTGTGAGATGCCCTGTGTTGCTTTCCTTTTAGGCATGCAACACAGTTATCTTTGCAGAAAAATTCCTTTTTAGGCAAACCACGTACCAAGTTATTTTTAGCCAATTTATTCATTGTCTTAAAATTAACATGACACATACGTTTATGCCAAAGTGTTGACTCATCACTTTCAGCTTTGGAAAGAAAGCATGATACTTCACCCATTGGGTAAGCATTGTTCATATCAATCTTGTACATATCCCCTTTCCTGGGAGATCCAAGAAGCACCAATTCCGAAGAAATTGTCATCCCTAGTTTGAGGATAATGCACTAATGTTCTATGAAAAGCATTTGGTTCTTTCGATCACAAAACTAAGAAACACCTAACAGATTGTGTTCAAGCTGTTTGACAAAGTGAACTTTGTCAACTTTTAACTTCCCGTTGGATATACTCCCTTTGCCAGAAATATATCCTCAGGTCACCTCCAAATTGGACAGGACCTCCATCATAGTTTTGAAACTGTTGAAGGAGAGATCTGTTTCCTGTTATGTGCCTAGAGCATCCACTGTCCACAATCCAGACATTGTTGTTCTTGTCATATGGATGTCCCTGCACCTAAGATGATATTGTTAGTTGTGATTGGAAACCCAAGCCTTGTTGGTCTTGGGTTCTTCCAATGATAGTGACATAATTGAACCAAAAGTTAAGCATTAGGGTTTAATGGATGTCTTTGAAGAAAAGGTTTGGGCTGTAATATCTTCCTTGATCTTCCAATCCATCCTTTGGTTGATCATAGAGAGGATGAGCTTGTTGAAGCTTTTACAGCATGGCATCCTTCTGAAGCTTCTTTCTTTTCGAAAGAAGCCTTCACCACCTTTTCTTCCGAAGCAGTCTTTTTCTGGGATGGTTTCAAGGGAACTTTCTTGTTCTTCCGAACTTTAGTAACTTTTGCTTCCGAAGCCATTTTCCCTTTGGAAGAAGAGTTTTCTTTCGAAAGCAACCTTGCTTCGGAAACTAGTTTTCCCATTTTCATCACTCATTTGATAAGGTCCAAATGTGAAACCTTCCCTGACTCCTTCTTTTCTAACATTATTTGCATAATGTGTGCTTGCAGGATTGTAGTAACAATCTTTAGCCATGTGGTTTTGTAGACCACACATTATGCATGCAATGTTATTCTTCTGGGAATGTGAGGATTGCTTTTTCTTGGGCTTTTTCTCTTCATCAGCAACCATTCCCTTCAACTTTTGATCCTTTGATAGGACAGGAGTGTTGGTACTACATTCTTTTCCTGGATCAGAAGTACCTACCACTTGGAATCCAGTTATGATAAAGACACCTTTTTGCTTTGGGTCAATCTTCAGCTTAGATTCAGCCATTTTCTTGGCAGTTCTTCTTGCAACTTTAGCTCTGCATCTTCTGACTTTGGTGGTTAGGATTTGATCTTCACTGGGAGAGGTGGGTACATTTACTTGTTCCTTCCCTGTGGTGGCCACTATTGTTGCATCATTCTTCAACTCATGTGAAGATGGGTCAGCAGTTGGGACCTCTTGCTCTTCAGTACCACATCTATGTTGTCTAATAGACTCATAAGAGTGTGGTGGAGCAATTTCATTGGTTCCCAACCCTCCTTTGTTCTGATAAAAGAGTTTGGAGTGGGAGGATGATGCAAGAATAGCTTGAAAGTTCTACTCAGAGATAGCATACTTCTTGGCTTGAGCCTCAGTAGTGACAAGCTGGGCTTGGGCCTAAGACAATTTGGATATTAGATCCTTTATTTGAGTCTTGTAGTTGGTGTGTTCATGTTTTAATAGGGACACCGTTTTCTCTAACTCCTCAAATTTCTTTTGGTAGTCAGATTCAACCCTTTTAAAATTATATTTTAAGATATTTAAAAACTCAATATCAGATTTAATTTCCATATTGTAGTCCTGATAAAGTTTAACCTTAGCTATACAAGCAAGAGTACAGAGATGTTCATATACCTGGTTATCATTTGTTCCGGCCATGAGAGCTTGAGCAGGAGTCACATCCTGTACCATAAAGCTCCAGTCAACTTCTTGAGCCATTGCAGCTATTTCAGTTGACTTTCTATTGGGCTTTGAGGTTGAGGGATGTGTGGAGGCCTGTGGGGTTCCCGGATTTATCTTGGGAGCCTTGCATAGCTATCCTGAAAGGAACTGTTCTCAGGGAAAGTAATGTACGGTCCAGAAGAGCAGGATGGCTACTGGTGGTAAGTCAGGTAGTGCTGCTGATGTTGTGGGGAAACTGAGCCTTCAGCAACCATTAAAGCATTGCTAGCAGGAAGACTCAGAGGTCTACTTGTTTGGTGGCCCTTCTTACTCTCCATCTCTAGGCAATATTCATCAAGGATGCCATAGAGTTCAGTCATAGTGAGAGTGTTCAATTTCTCTGTCCTATTGATAGAGACATAGTAGAATGTCCACTCATTTGCAAGAGCACTCATGAACTTTCTTGTGAGATCTCTAAGTTCAGGAGTGATCTTCACAGACTGAAGAGAGGAGAAAAGATCCATGTACCTAAAATACTATTGGCTGAGGGTCTCTCCAGCAATATAAGTGAAGTTCTCGAATTGCTACTTCATTGAGTCTTTCTTGGAGTCGTTGGAGCTTGAATACATTTGAGCAAGTGCATCAAACAATTCTTTGGCAGACTTACAATGCTCAAACCCCAGCATGATGGAGTTGGGTATTGTAGTCATAAGAATGGTCATAGCATTGCTGTCAATGTCCATCTTTTTCCGGTCCTCATCAGAATAATCTTCAACAACTTGTTCTATCATGGCATCGTTTCCTCCAAGTGAAGCCACCTTGGGTTTATACGGGCCGTTAACAATGGAGTTCCACATTTTGCTGTCTTGGTATCTGATGAAGCCTTCTATTCTTCTGCTCCAAGACCTGAAGTTTTCAGGAGTAATGATGGGAGCTTTGGTCATAGTTCCCATCTCTACTTTGGATTTTTTAAGGGCCATTTTGAGTGAGTTGTGGGGAGGAGTGAAAAACTGGTTGATTTGGATGGTAAGATGTCAAAATCAAGAGCCTAAGAAGCTCTGATACCAATTGCAGTATCGGTTAAGGTCACTTAACACTTTGTTTTTCTCTCAAACTCACTTGAACTACACTCGGATGAAAGGCAGAGTCAATAAGAGTTGATAACAATATAATAAGTAATGAACAAACATAGAAAGATAATTTCAAGGTACTTGCATATATTGCTTCTCAACTCAAATGTTACAAGACTCTTACAAGCATGGTTTTTGAGTTACAATGAGAAACTATATATAATACTACCTACAGTCGGATATACTTTGATTCCAGCTGGGATCCTATAACTAAATTAAATACTACAATGCTAGAGTTAAGGTATCTTAGATAAAGTCCTATCCAAGATATGGTAGTCATGACAGGTCCATTACTTACGTTTTGTCACCAACTAAAGTTGGCAACTGCGCTATCTAACAAAAGGTGGACAGTGGAATAAAGTATGGTCAACTACATGGCTCTTTGAGAAAGCGCCATGCAGTATCAGAGGTCTACAGCGGAGTTTCAGAGACCATACTTATGTCCACTGGTTCATAGCAGTGTCTTTCGAAGGTTAAATGGCTTCGGAAGAACAAGTACATCCGAAGCCACTTATACTTCGAAAGAGGCTGCTTTTTCCGAGGCTTGGGAACTTCTTCTTTTCTTCATACTTCAGAAGTAGTCTTCTGATTTATTTATCTTGGACTTGATCTTCGGAAGTAAGTTCTTTGACTTCGGAAGTAGAGTTTGTCTTCGGAAGTTGATCTTTCACTTTGTCTTCGGAAGAACTCTACAACCTTCGGAAGTTCCACATTTGGCATCGGAAGCCTTTGTAAGTAGCACCAAAATTTGACTAAGTGATTTGGTTTTGGTTGCACCAGCCTTCTTCTTGATTAAACAAATTCCTTTTTAGGCAAACCATGTACCAAGTTATTTTTAACCAATTTATTCATGGTTTTAAATTTTACATGACATATTCGTTTATGCCATAGTGTTCACTCATCACCATCAGCTTTGGAAAGAAAGCTTGATACTTCTCTCAATGGGGAAGCATAGTTCATATCCAACTTTTACATATCCACTTTCTAGGGAGATCTAAGAAGCACCAATTCCGGAGGAATGGTTATCCCAGGTTTGAGGATAATGCACTCATGTTCTGTGAAAAGCATTCAGTGCTTTTGATCATAGAATTGAGACATAATTAAAAGATTGTGTTCAAGCTATTTGACAAAGTGTACTTCGTCAACCTTTAACTTGCCATTGGATACACTCCCTCTGCCACAAATGTATCCCCCGGCCTCACCTCCAAACTAAACACGACCTCTATCAAAATGTTGAAATTGTTGAAGGAGAGATCTGTTCCTAGTCATGTGCCTGGAGCATCCACTATCTACCATCCACGTATTATTGTTCTTGTCATATGGATGTCCCTACACATAAGGTGGAAAGTTAGTTTTTATTTGTGAAAAGGAGGTTTGGGCTCATCATATGGATGTCCCTACCTTGTTGGTCTTGGGCCTTTCCAATGAGGATTTTATTGAACCAAAATTTATGCATGGGGGTTCAATAAGTGATTATGAAGAGGATGTTTGGGCTGCATCGTCTTCTTTTTTCTTCCATTCCATCCCTTGGTTGATCATTGAAGATAAGCTCGTTAAAGCTTGAGTAGCATGGCATTCTTTCGAAGCTTTTTTATTTTTAGAAGAAACCTTCACCACCTTCTCTTTCGAAGTAGTCTTCTTCTGAGGTGGTTTCAAGGGGACTCTCTTGGCTTTTTGAGTCTTCACAACTTTATCTTCTGAATCCATTTTCCTTTCGGAAGAAGGATTTTCTTCCGAAAGCAACCTTGCTTCAGAAACAAGCTTTCCCCTTTTCATCACTTGAACCATTTTATAAGGTCCAAATGAGATACGTTCCCTAACTCCATCTTTCTTAATATTATTTTCATAATGTGTGCTAGCAGGATTGTAATAACAATCTTTGGCCATGTGGTTTTTCAGACCACACATTATGCATGCAATGTTAATCTTCTGGGAATGTGAAGGTTGTTGTTTCTTGTTCTTCTTGTCTTCAACAACAATCTTTCTCTTTTCCTTCTGATCCTTTTGTTGGATGGGTGTGCTAGTACTACACACTTTTCTAGGTTCAGAGGTTCCCACCACCTTGAATCCAGTTGAGATGAACACACCCTTTTGCTTTGGGTCAATCTTCAGCTTTGATTCAGCCACTTTCTTGGCAGTTTTTCTGGCTGCCTTAGCCCGGTTTATTCTGGCTTTGGTGGTAAGAGGTTGGTCATCACTGGTGAGAGAGGTAGGGTCTACCTATATCTTCCCTGTGATGATCTCTACACTTGCATCACTCTTTGAATCATGAGAAGGTAGGTCAGTAGACGGGACCTCTTGTTGTTCTATACCATACCTTGGTTGTCTAAAAGACTCATAATAGTGTGGTGGAGCAATTTCATTGGTCCCCAACCCACCTTTGTTTTGATAACAAAGTTTTGAGTGAGAGGATGATGCAAGGATGGCTTTGAAGCTTTGCTCTGAGATAGCATGCTTCCTGGCTTGAGTCTCAGCTTTGACAAGCTGGGCTTGAGCCTCAGACAATTTGGATATTAAATCCTTTATTTGAGTCTTGTAGTTTATATGTTAATGTTTTAAAAGATACACAATTTTCTCTAACTCTTTAATTTTTCTTTGATAGTCAGATTCAGCTCTTTTAAAGTCAGATTTTAAAATATTTAAAGACTCAATATCAGATTCAATTTCCATATTGTAGTCATGATATAGTTTTACCTTAGCAATACAAGTTGGAGTACAAATATGTTCATACACCTTGTTGTCATTTGTTCCAGCCATGAGTGCTTGAGCAGGAGTCACATCCTGGACCATGAAACTCTAGTCAACTTCTTGAGCTACAACTTTTGTTTGAGTTGACTTCCTAGGGGCTTTTGGTGTGAAGCTTGTGAGGAGACATGAGAGGTTCCCGGATTTGACTTGGGAGCCTTGCATTCCCTAGAAAAATAACGAAGTTGGTTACAGTTGTAACACTTTATCTTGGTTTTGTCAAACCCAAACTTGCTGCTAATTGGGTTTTGAGGGAACTGCCTTCCAGTTCTCTTAAAGAACTTCTTTGCTTTGTAGGTAAAAAGAGCCATTTGTTGGACTATGTCGACGTACTCCACATCATCTGGGCTGAAGCACTCTAGATCATCAAAGCAAAACTGATGATCACCAGAGTACTCACTTCCTGAAACAAAGGCACAACTGTGCTAGAAATAATCTTGCTGAGCTTGTTGAGACCTTGGAGTATCAGGAAATGTGATGTAGGGCCCCTAAAGAATAAGAAGGCTATTGCGAGTAATTTAGGTACTGCTGAGGTTGGGTGGGTCCTAAGCCTTCAACAACCATTAAAGCATTGCTAGAAGGAAGGCTTGAGGGTCTACTTATCAGATGGCTCCTCTTGTTTTCAGCTCTACATGGTATTCATCAAGAATGCCATATAGTTCAGTCATGGTGAGCTAGTTTAGTTTTTTCTGTCCTTTTGATGGAGACACAGTAGAACCTCCCCTCATTTGGAAGTGCACTCATGAATTTCCTTGAGAGATACCTCAAGTCAATGGCAACTCCCACAGACTGAAGGGAAGCAATAAGATCCATGTACCTGAAGTATTGCTCGTTGAGGGTCTGTCCAACAATGTAGGTAAAGTTCTTAAACTATTGCTTGAATGAACCTTTCTTGGAGTCGTTGGAGTTAGAGTACAATTGTGACAGTGCATAAAACAAATCTTTGGCTTACTTGTACTGCTCAAACCCCACCATGATGGAGTTGGATATAGAAGTCATAAGAGCCATCATAGCATTGCTTCCTATGTTCATCTTCTTCTGGTCTTCATCTGAATAGTCTTCAACAGCCTTCTCGATCATGGCACCATTTCCTCCTAGTGCTGCAACCTTGGGCTTGTAGGGACCATTGATGATAGATAGCCACATTTTATCATCAAGGTACCTAATGAGACCTTCTATACGTCTACTCCATTGTCTAAAGTTTTTAGGGGTGATGAGGGTGCTTTGGTGATCATCCCCATCTCAACTTCAGATTTCTGAATAAGGGCTATTTTAGAGGTTGGTGAAAATAGGAATGAAAAACAAGTTGACTTGGATGGTAAGATCACACAATCAAGAGTCTAAATAGCCCTAATACCATTTACAGGATCGATTTTTGTCACTTAACACTTTATTTTCTCTCAAACTCATTAAGACACACACGGTTTGATGTAGCAGAATCTCTCAAAAAGTTGATTATAATATAATAAGTAACTTAAGAACGTAAGGACATAATTTTCAAGGTACTTGTATATATTACTTCTTAACTCAAAGTTTACAAGACTCTTACAAGCATGATACAAGAGTTACAATGAGAAACTATATATACTATCACCTACAACCGGTTATACTTTGATACCAACTGGAATCCTCAAACTAAAGTAGTACTACAAAGCTATAGTTAAGGTATCTTAGATAATATCTTATCTAAGATATAGTAGTCATGATATGTCAATGACTTACCTTTTGTCACCAATAAAGTTGGTAATTGTACTAACAAACAAATGTAAACAATAGAATAAAGTATGGTCAACTGCATGGCCTTTTAGGAAAATGCCATGTAGTATTAGAGGTTTGCAGTGAAGTGTTGGAGACCATACTTATGTCCACTGGGCCATAGTAACATCTTCCGAAGGTTAATTGGCTTCGGAAGAAAATTTTCTTCTGAATCCTTTTATACTTCGAAAGAGGCTGCCTCTTCTATGACTTGGGGACTTCTACTTCAGAAGTCATTGTCTTTGAATTCTTCTAAGTCTTGAATCTTTGGAAGAGAAGACTTTATCTTTGGAAGTTGGAGCTTTTCCTTCGGAATTTGATATAGCTCTTTGTCTTCGAAAGAACTCCATTTTCTTTGAAAGTCCTATATAAGTTGCACCTAAAATAGTCTAAGTGTCGCCTTTCTAGATCCAACACAATCCATGCCCAAGACCATGTTGAAGCTCCAAGAGGAACATGCATAAGATTGATGTCAGAATTATGTCCTACCATTTATATCTTACAATCCTTAAAGATGTGCGTAACATGAATTTGCTTACCATTACCTAATTCTACAGTGTACCTAGATTCTAACATAGAAGGTGTATCACTTTAGAGAATACTAAACTTAATAGAGATAAAGCTTCTATTAGCTCCGGTATAAAACAAAACAATAGCATAATTACCATTAATAGGAAATTTATATGTAGTAGTGGTTGGATCATTTAGAGCCTCACCTACACCTATAACAAAGACTCTTCGCTTAGCTCCACCATTGTTGCCACCATTGCCATTGTTGTTGTTGTTGTTTCTATTGTTTCTAGCACCATTTCATTTTTTTCAACTAAGGGCAATTTATCTTGTAATGTTCTTCCTTTCCACATTCAAAGCAACATTTAGGTCTTTTTCGTGTTTGTTTTGGTTTCTTCATCAACTCACCACGATAACCCCTTTGTTATGTGCCCTACTTTCCTACAACATTGGCATGAGAAGTTATCACACCTACTAGTTTGGTGATAATTGCATCCGTTACACTTTGGATACTTCCTAACAAGTCCACTTTGTCCATGAGTTGATGAGGATGATCGATTGAAGTTATGATTATTATCGAATTTCTTTTACTGCTACTACTACTTAGGTTGATTATTTGATGACAAGCCCTTGTTGCTAGATCCATCCCACTTGCGTTTGTTGTCGGTCATGCTCGCCACTCACCCCGTTTGGGTAACTTGCAGTGCTCTACCACCTCATCCGTCAACTTATGACCCAACCAAATTGCTTGTTGGATAGTGGCATCGCTTGTGATAGTCACAATGATTTGAATTTCGGGCACAGGTCCACGCAAGTAGAGCTCGATCCTCTTGATTTGTGGTTTCATCATGCTCAAACAGAGAGTTGCCGATTCATGAGACCTAGTAGTGTAGGCCTCGAATTCAGACTTCTCCATCTTTAGCTGCTAGGACTCTGCCTCCAGCTTTTACACTTTGTTACAAGGACAATGTTATGCCATCATCATGTCTTCAATTTGTCTCACGGTAACGCATTGACTGTCATTAACCCAACATTGGAACTTGAGGATTGCACCACGAGAGAGCTACACCCTCCGGTGTTCTTGTGGCATATTTAACTTGGTCCACCGCCGGACAATTGCACTTGGCGAAGACCGATTCAGTGTTCTTGATCCATCTCACCAATCCCATGACCCCCTTAGTTTCACTATAATTGTGGGGCTTGCAATCCATGAACACTTTATATGTACACACTAGCGGTCCTTAATTAACAATTTGGAATGTTTAGTCAATCAAGTTAATAAACTAACTAATAGAATATTTGTGTAATTGATGTCCAAGGTCATCGTTAGACAAAAATGTATTTCTCGTTTTTCTTTTACATAATAAAACAAAAAGAATTTATAAAAATAAAAAAAACTCGTTCTTTTAAGAAATTCATTTTACAAATGTGTAATACTGGATCTACTCAAATGTAAATGTGGTATTATACATGTGTGAATCCTATATTACGCATGTGTACAATCAGATTTGAAATGTGTAAGCTATCTTTTATTATGAACGTAATATGTAGTTAATTGAAATTTGATGTTTTTATAAGTATTATTTTTAAATTAGGTTTAAATGTCTAACAATACGTAAAGTTATTAAATTTATTTGGTAATCAATTTTTATATTCACATATTCTCATAGTTAGTTTCGTATCGTAGTATATTAGTGCTGCTTAACATTCAAACTTGGTAAATCAATTTTTATAATTACTTTGAATATAAAATTCTCTAAAAGTAAGAAAATTAAGTTTCAATTATTTTAACATCATAATTTATCGTGTGAACTCATTATTATTATAAGATGATTTATACCGATATTGTTAGTTTCATAGTATTTTACTATTTTAGTATTTCTTAACATCCGAACAAATCAATTTTTGTTATTACTTTGAATATAAAATTTTTCAAGAATAATAAAATTAAGTTTTAATATTTTAATGTCATAAGTTATCGTGTTAACTCATTATTATAATAAAAATGATTTATACCCATATCTCATATAATAAGATAACATTTTAATAAAAATGGATAGAAACATAAAAATAGTGATTAAACTCGGTAAGTAATTATACTACCTTAAATATTCTTTAATTGATTAGCAATCTCCCATACTAGTTTCCTTAAACTAAATGTAACCAATTTGTAGAGAGATAAAATTGTGTTTTATAGAGAGAGAAAAGGTGGCAAGGTTTTATTTACCAATGAGGTGGTGCGATGGCGGTTCGGGGGTTGGTACGGTGGTAGTCTTGGATGGTAAAAGGGGCTGGAGAGTGGTGGTTTGGTGGTAACTTGGGAATTTGACAAAAAATCTAGAAAGAGATAGGTGTATGTTTGTGATGATCAGGGCCGACCCATTATAGAATCAAGTGAAGCACCATGCTTTAGCCCCCAACATTAAAGGGCCCTCAAATTGAGTAGACATAATGGATTTGCAGTTGAATATGATGGACAACAAACATTTAAGTGTGCTCAAACTAGAACTCAAGGTGGGCATTTTTCTATTATATAGAATATGATAATGAGCTTGCAATGTATTTGTTAGAGGCTAAACCATTGACGTGTGATGAGGAGATTGATAAGATGGCATTTGATCTTGTTAGGATCGAGTACTGGACGAAGTACTAACTGATTAACGTGTATACCTAACCAAATAGTGCGGAATCCTATATGATTGGCGATCCAATCAGTGAGAACGCACGTAGAAACAATTATGTATTGAATCTAACGTTAAGAATCGATTAGGAATCGATCTACTGCGATCTATGAAGTTGGAGTATGATCTTAGAGGTCTCTGGACGGCTAGGGTACGTCTGGAGTCGAAATGTGTTCAATCATTTTATTTTTTCACGAATTAGGTGGTATTTATAGGTTAGGGTTACTCATTCAGGCAACTGAACCATTAGCATGGTTCGGTCGTGCGATTGAGCCATGCGGTTGATCCATTCGCACGACTGAGTGTTCAGTTGTGCGACTGAGTCAGTCGCATGAAGTTGTTCAAGCGTATGGACTATTTAGGCGCATAAACACTCAGTCGCATGGCCATTCGGACGACTGACCACTGTTGGGGCGCATGGTCCAGTCGGATGCATGAGAACTTCACTTAACCAAGTTTGAATGTATTCATTATTATAACATTATGTATATCAATTCAAACAATCACAACCTATATAATCAAGTCAATATACGTTACACAACTCATTAATGAAATATTAAACATTATAAATCACAACCTAACATTCTCATTTCATTTATCACCCAAGCATTACATAAGTGTAAGACATTCAAGACATATTACATTAAGATCCAAATCTAGGTACATAT
>BJCM01265806.1:7500-23464 GCA_018326385.1 Flaveria bidentis | reverse complement strand
AGTTAAACGTACTCAGGTTAGAGTAATCCAGGGATGGGTGACCTCCCTTGGAAGTTGTCACCCGAGCAACCAAAAAAAAAATACGTGAGCTCCTCGTGGGTAAAGCGAACAATATTGTTGGTGTGAGGAGCTGATGTTACATCTACCAATCTACGTACTTTTTATATTCTTAATTTTTTCATATATCTTTAAATTTAGTAACCTATTATTTAAACACCTGTCATATCTCTATAATAATATGTGAATTACTAATATTATGTGTCTTTTTTAACGAATAATATTGATCTTCCAATAACCAATTCATGATCTTAAATAACCAGACCAGTTAATAAAGATTACCATTCACACCATCACAACTTGTGATATTAATGATTCTTACAAAGATATATTCGAGAAGCCGATACTAGAGAGGCGATCCATGCTAGATTTGATGGATGACCAAAGGTGTTTGTAAAACAAGGAAAACTTCATCAGTCGTGACATTCATTGGGATGCTAAATTATGTAATATTGCTTACTAGTAGTAGTCAAGCATGTTTTGGGAGGAGTTTTTTTTAAGGTTTTAAGTTTTAAATCAAAACAATTATATCATTCTTCGGGTTTTCTCTTTTAATCAAACTACCGCTTGTTTTCATAGGTATCAGATTTTACTTATTAGTTATGTTAAATGTAAAAACATTGTAGTCATTTTATATGCAAGGTCTACTTATTTAATTTATTAAAATATTTTAAAGAGTTAAAAGAAGCTATTATGTAATTAATAAAAGGATTATATAAATATAATCATGAACAATGCCCAGCACCACCACCATTTTTTCTCTATAAAACCCACCACCGTCTAACACTTCTTTCAACCACCGTAAAAAAAGACGATCTAAAAAGACATCAATCACCAATATCACTGCTTCCGATAAACAGCAACAACAACCAACACCACCACAAGAAACAAAAACAAAATGGACCCTTTACTTTTTTATTATATATAAACAATTCGCATAGAGGTTGATTATACCCCCGACCAATTGTTAGTCTAAAAAGAAACGTGTATATTTTACAAAAAAAAAATCATTTAATTAAATGGTGAAAAGTTAACAAGTGATCTATAGGTGGGATCCAACCCCACAAGTTGATATCAAAAATCAAAATGCAATGGTCCAATTTCAAAACAACACATTTAATAATTACCATTTTTGTATTTCCTTTACACATGCATCGCACAAAAAACAAAATAAAAAGCTCATACTCCAATTGTCAATTCAAGCTTGCGACTTGTCTGAAACAGACGTCTAACAAAGCTTCATTCTCTACGCTCTCCGTCTTCTCTTCACTCTCACTCACTGTTTCTTCATTCTTTCTTCAAGATCAATTGTGATTTGTTCATATAAACTTCAATTTCATTTGGGGTTGATTGCAAGAAGCAAATCATGAAGTCTTTGATTATTGGGTCTTTTTCTAACAAGCTTTGTTCTTCTTATTATTCTCCGCCATTGCCAGATTCACCTTCTTCGCTCGTATCTACAGGTATTAAGCTGTTTTAAGTTGCATTTGTTCTTGAATTTGATGGGTCGTGAATCTTTTTACTGTGGGTTCTTTCTTTTATTTATGAATCTGTTAAAAAGAACTGATTTTTATGGGTTTCTTTTTGTGTATATTGCCATTTACAGCGAATTTGTACTAATTTGTTTTGTGGGTCTTCTGAGATTTGATTAATTCGTTCTGATTATGGAGTGGGAATTCGTAGATATTTTAGGTTTGTTATGTTTGACATGATTACTGTAACTGTTCATTGTGGAATCTAGGTTGATTCTTAACCTTTTGACATGGGATTCTGTACTTTTAAAGTGTCATGTCTAATGATTTATGGTGACATGATGAATGTTCTTACCAATGGGCATTCGACCAAATGGTATCCGAGTGTGTAATAGATGCTAAGATGCTCCTTCATTGGAGAGGCTTAAATCCATTTAGGAGTAGATTAGGAGCCGTTAATAAAATAGATGAAAGTTCTTATCTTTGTAGTGAATTTTCAACTGATAAATGATTACAATACAATCAGTTTTAGGTAGACCAGGATATCTGTGTAAACACATGTAGCTGTTGTTTAGGTTATGATTGATAAGGCAGTTATGTAATGTGTATATGTATCTGCTTATCAATTGATATAATGTTTGCTGTAATATAGCATTTACAAGAATCTTTGTACCACATCATATTAGAAATTTATAGAAACTAGGTTGGACTTTTATAACTATGCAGTAATTATGTTATTAATATTTCTGACTCTCATGTCATTGTTCTTATTATTTCCTACTTTTTAGGTTGTTATCATGTATCATTAAGAGCATCAATGCATAAACGAATCATCCAATCTCAACCAAGTTTTGTGAGATGCAATATTGGCAGATTTAATGAAAGTTTTCTGTTTTCTCACAAACTCAACACAAAGCGTGTGGCAAGTGCTATTTCTGAACAACCTGTTGATCCTGATCCTACAAGTCCTCAACATTCATTATCAAATGCTTTAAATGCTTTCTATAGGTTTTCAAGACCTCACACAGTTATAGGAACCGTAAGAATCTTACCTTTTTTTTGCATATTTCATATTCATTCTCTCTAAGCTTATTGCTCCCTCCCATCCCATAACATTGCAAAAAAAATTATTTTTTAAAGTTTCAAAGTAAAATACCTATTTGCCCATGGTAATGTTACAAAAGAATGATGATTTTGATTTAAGTTCATAAACTTACTTTGTTGTGTCCTATTTGGACCGCGCTTTAGATAATTGACAGAAAGTTAAACACTTCCCATAATCAAGTTTCATGGGAGAAGGGAGTTTTTTCTTTTTCCTTTTCCTCCTTTTTTTTTCCTTTTCTATTTCTTGTTAATTCATGATTAACTTATGTTCCATTTTTTTGAGCAGGCATTGAGCATAATTTCGGTTTCACTCCTTGCAGTTCAAAAGCTTTCAGATTTTTCTCCACTTTTCTTCATTGGTGTTTTGGAGGTTCTTGAACTTTGATATGCATTCATAAATGAGTAATTAACTTTTCAATGATCACTCAAACAAACCATCATTGCAAAAGAAAAGAAATACTACACTTTGTAGGATGATAGACTTCTGACCAACTGTGGCGATATTGGCCTAGAATTGGTTTTCTTGTAAAATTCAGTGTTTATTTTTTCATATGCACCAGTACAATGGTTTGTTAATGATATAATGAAACCTTGAAATAATTACTTTCTAATTGATTGTAATTTTTCACATATTGAATGCAGGCTATTGTTGCTGCCTTCTTTATGAATATATATATTGTTGGCTTGAACCAGTTATCTGATGTAGAAATAGACAAGGTATTCGTTTTTCACCTAATATATGTTTTGAATACTAACCGGCCTATGCAAAAGAAATCTTTTGTGCAAATTACATTAATATTCTTATTCTTATTCCTACTCTTATCATCATCGTCATCATCATCATTATTGTATAATTCTCAGGTTAACAAGCCGTATCTTCCATTGGCATCTGGAGAATATTCTGTTAAAACTGGGATTATTATTGTATCTTTATGTGCATTCATGGTAAATACATTTTATTCCACTATTTGTCAAATGAGTCGAGAATGGCCATTGTAATTTCATGAATCACTGTTCTATTTCGAATTCTTCTGAATGTTTAATATAGTATATATAACCTTTTACTATTAAATATACGATATCTTAAATTTACATTACTGTTTATTCTTCTACATTACAGAGTTTCTGGCTTGGATGGGTTGTTGGTTCATGGCCTTTGTTTTGGGCACTTTTCATAAGTTTTCTTCTCGGGACTGCATATTCGATCAATGTGAGTTTCTATTGTAGCACATATTGTTTGAATACTGTTGTCAAATTAATCATTTTTAGATCCAAAATTGTCACTATGGTGATACACGCTATTTTCTTTTATAGAATTGAACATTGCACCCATCATTGTATGTAAATCCAAACAAATTTGTATACAATTTGGATCATTCGGACTACTTGTGTCACCTAAAATATTCAGTCTGTTATTTTTGGAATGAAGGATGCCATGGTCAACTAGCCTATAGATTTACCACTTTTCTGGTTTTCTTTTTATTAGAGCACAATGCTAACTGGAAACAAACTTGTATCTTTATACATTTAACTATTATCATTGCTTTTTAAGACATGTATAAATGTTAGGTACCGATGCTTAGATGGAAGCGATTTGCTCTCGTGGCAGCGATGTGCATTCTAGCCGTAAGAGCTATAATAGTTCAAATTGCATTTTACCTACACATTCAGGTATCTTTCTTTCTCCTTCTACTTATATTAATAATCTAAATACTTGCTCATGATCATTTAAGAAGTTGTGCCCATATATTATACACTTCGGGCCCATTTGAGATTCAAAAACACAATTGGACCATTCATAAAACCCAATTGGCCCATTCATAAAACCCAATTGGCCCATTCATAATCAAAAGTCTCCACCTTCTTATGTCAATGCCATTAATGTAGAACAGTGTTATTGGTCTCTTATCTACATCATACTTTGCCATTGTCATAGGGTAGTATTATTGGAGTTTTGAAAAATTGAACTCTCAAACAGAAGATAATTATGATAATTACATTTTTTCACATTCACTTGGTTACTAACCAATCGAATTTCTAGACTTTTGTGTACGGAAGACTCGCCGTGTTCCCAAAACCTGTGATATTTGCAACTGCATTTATGAGTTTCTTCTCTGTTGTTATAGCATTGTTTAAGGTAAATCTCCCTTAGTCATTAACAGCCAATTACTGATAACTAACAGACACTTTCAAGAAGGTAATCCTGATATATATAAATCACTGTGTTACCGACAGGACATACCTGACATCGTTGGAGACAAGATCTTTGGCATTCAATCATTTACCGTTCGTTTGGGTCAAAAGCGGGTTAGTAATACTACCAAACAAACCTTAATAACATATTTTTGAATATTTTTTTAAGCGCATTCAAATATGTGTAACCGATATCATGACCTTTTACAGGTGTTTTGGATTTGTATATTATTACTTGAAGTGGCTTATGGTGTTGCTATTTTAGTTGGAGCATCATCTCCCTTCCTTTGGAGCAGATATATAACGGTAATGAATCGTCACTCCTTTAAATTACAGTTATGTAGATTTTTTGACTTTACGAGATCAAACTTATATTTCTTTAAAGTTGAAATTGATATGAATCTTGTTACAATTTTTAACTATACTTTTTCAAAATATAGTATTGTTTTGGTTCTATTTGAACTGTCCAAAATTTTCTACCAAACCTATGTTAGTTTTAAAGTTTAAAAGTGGTTAAAGTCATCCCTTTGACTTGAAAGTCAAGAGCGGTAATTCTATCTAATAAAAATGTTACTTTTTAATGATTTAGGTAATGGGTCACGCGATTCTTGGTCTAATACTCTGGGGTCGTGCCAAATCGATAGATCTGGAGAGCAAATCAGCTATAACCTCATTTTACATGTTCATATGGCAGGTAACGTTTTAATAAATACTAGTTATCAAACAAAAAATCTTGTCTAATCTTCGTAATCAAGAACATTGTAGCATTAGTACTACATTGTCCGAAACCTATAGTGAAGTCGTAACAATTTCCGCTTACAGGATACTTTGTGTTAATTGCTGCATTCTTTAGTTAGGCAGAATTTAAGCTAAAAGTGGCCTATCTTAGGTTAAGGTTACAAGATTATCTTGTTTAGAGAAAGATGCTTTAAAACATTAAACTAGATAACTAGCTAGTAGCCATATTCTTTTACAAAAAATCACGAAATCAGCCATTATCGTATCTTCTATGGTAGGCAGAAAATTTTCACATATATAGTCATGCACACAAATCTTTGGTAGCATATCAATTTTACTCACCTAAAACCTAAATATTTTCATTTATACGCGGATAACACATACTTGAATAATATGGTGTCACGTATCACATTAGTTGAAGTCATTACACATAAGAAAAAGTCTGATACGCAAGTAAAGTCGCATTTATCTCCTGGCTAAGTAAACGATTTGTTTCTGACATGACTATATAGTTATGACACCCAAGAAAAAGATTATGTTCATGATTTTCTCTATTTTTCTATTAAATTGTGAGTGAAATTAACCATTTGGAATTTTCAGTCGCATGCGTGATTACCACTTATCAACCCATAACAATATTTTGGACATATGTTGTCTTCATAACTATCCATACGTAATACCAACTTTCGTTTTCTTTTTGCAGTTGTTCTACGCCGAGTACTTGCTCATACCGCTTGTGAGGTGATTTGAAAAAAAAAAAACATTAATGTCCAGCCGGTCTACTTCTTCGCGCTCATTTCTGTTCTAGTTTTGGCATCATTCCAGCTCAACTGTTGGAAGAGCTAGGTTAGTGATTTAGGGTTAGATAGTTAGAGACTTGCAATAATCAACCTTATTTTATCTCGCCTAGATTTGATGTTATTCGCGCTATGTTATGTTAAAAACCATGTTTTGTTAACGGTAATTCTATAAATATAACGATTCATCGCAACACATTAAGAACATGACAAACCTTAATCCCTAACCTATGGTAATTATTGTTCTTTATAATATGATTATTATCCAATCACTATCATAAACTTTATAATCCATGGGTTGCAAACCCAAGCCCAATGTATCGTGAACTGGTATTGGCCCATTAACTAGTTTCGGGCACCACTATATAATATATATATACAAAACGGATAAAAAAATAATAATTTGAAACAGAAAAGAGAAAACTATCGAGACATTTTGACTTTTCGACATGTTTGCTTAATTGGGCCTTAGAGGTTTGGGCTGACTTTTTTTCGTTTAATATTAGGGTTGGTAATTGGACCTGGGCATTTACAAATAACTTGTTTTTTATATTCTTACAAAATTACTTATTTTATTTGCAAATGTATAATTGCAAGGTTTTTTTGAACGGCCAACGAATAATTGCAAGTAGTATTTTAGTTTATATATTTATATAATAAACTAATCATAAAAATTTCTTAGTTATGAAAATTATTTTGAAAAACCATTTACTTGTAATAATTTGTAATTAGATAACTAAAATATTTTAGTTTTATCAGTTATTAACGTTTATCGGTTCCTTTAGTATTTGTTCATCGGTTAGCTTCAACTTCAAACAAAACCATCAATTACGATTTAGGCCACCACCATTGACCACCATGACCATCCACAATCCAAATTACTCTTTCAACCATTAACCACCGTTATCATCTTCCCAACATTCACCAACACCCATTACCACCTTCTCAACTGTTAAACCACCTTCAAACAACACATAAGTGGTTAAAATCGAAAGCACACCTCTACCACCAACATATTCAAAAACCCGTAAGCATCACTACTCTGGTCAAATCATATTGCTAGTATATTGATGAACCCGGTAAATTCAAGAATTGAACCACTATATGACAAGACCGTTACCAAGTACCACCTCCAACCGGTCGGTTTCATTCTTTGTCAAATATATTAAAGTAATACATACATAAAAAAAATAACTGCAATAATTAAGCAAGTAAAATTATTTACAAACATCAGCCTTTGTTTAGTACTTGTTCGGTGACACTATAGTGTATAGCCTTTAATAAAAGAAATAATATTATCTTTTTTATAAATTGGAATCGTAGTTAAAAACACATGATATGTAATACTAGTGGAGGGCATAAAAATGATTGAAAAATATGAATAAAATAATAAAGAGTGGAATCAACTTGAAATTTACAAAGAGCTTCAATAATTGGAAAGCATGTGTCGATGCATGCATTCATCCCTTACCCACTCATTATGGATCGAAAGTATACAACAATAACTTTATTCTTACTATTTTATTCTTACTATTTATTTCATATTAAACGTCTCATTATTTATTAGAGTTGATATTTTAAACTAACTTCTTGATGAATTTTCACCGTATTATATTTTACCTCAATAAGTCAGATTAAAAAGAAAAGATTAAACGAAATGAAACTGGCAAAAATGTAACATAGTGTACAATGATATAATATGAGTGAAGACTCTTTTAGGACTTGATAAATGTTAAGTAATCAAATTTTTATTAAATATTCGTTTTATCCTTTTAACTTTTTAATAATATTATTTTATAACAAAAATTTGTTCTTTATAGGTTACAAATGTCCTTTTAAAGTTTATTTGTGATTAGATGGAATATGTGTTATTTTGTATTCAAGGCTTGTCATGTCTAAAGGAAGGATACACAGATAATGAGTAGTCAAAGTCAAAGAAGTCAAAAAAGTCAACCCCATCACAATTTCATGAACTTATGAAGTATCATTTTGCGCTAATTTATCAAAAAAATGAATGAATTGCAAAACGATATTTTTCCTATTTAGTAAGTTTTGTGATGGTGAGTAATACATTTAAAAATAAAAAATGTGTCATCACTTGCAATCACATTATTTAGACATTCCTTCAAGGCAATATATTGGTTGTTGATACTCAAACCTAAGTATTGATGTTGGAACAATAACTTTTCAACTCGGAGATTCATAATATTCTTTTTCTTTTGACATTAGCTTCAACTAATTTACCGGTAACAATTTAAAATGTCAAACTAAAACAAAGTAACAACATTTTTATCCACTAAAGGATCGAAAGATCACACTCTAATTCCAGGACGTGAAAATTAAAAACTTCTTATAAACATAGAGAGACAAAAATATGAATGAAAATAATTCTAAATATCCTATGTATAGATATTATGTCACTAAAACCTAATTAATGACCTAATGGAAAATAATGCAAGTATGTTAATGCTATATTGCTTTCATGAAAGCAAGTCACATCGCTTTGTATACTTAATTTAATATACTTTGTTGGTATTTGCCAAGTTTTTCAACTACTTGAATAAAAAATATCTTCTGTCATGTTCAATATAATAAATTTCTCCTTAACCGTTATAAAAAAGTCGTTAATTAGCTTTTAGTAAATTTTATCATATAAAACTTTAAAAGCATTAAAAATTAACACGACATATCTCTAATCATTTAAATTTTAGAAAATAATTATGTTAACTATATTATATAAAGGTAGAATTTAGTTTTCTCAATTATTTTGCATATCTAATTTTCTTTATATTATATTATATATATTATTTATTTATTTACGTGTAATTGCCAAAGCAAACAAGAAAGGTCATATAAATGTGATCACCATAAATAGTCATCTACAATAATGCATTATAAAAAGTGACTTTGTCAACTCGCTAGTTAGATGTCAAGCATCAAGACTCACGTATTTTTGGATAACTCATATATTAAATATATCATAAAATCTAATTAAATAAACAAGTTATTCTTTAATAATATATATTTAGGATGTTCTAAATATATAGTTGAGGTCACTTTTAGAACATCTGATTCATCTCTTTTAATATGTTTTGTAATTTTCAACCATTAAACTTGTGAATAATTTGTCATTTTATGGATTAAGAGATTATTCGTTTGTTCACTATCATTCTAGCTGACAATATATTATATTACTAATTAGATTTATAAGTTTTAATTATAATTTTTGCAAAATTAGATTTATAAGTTTTAATTATAATTTTTGCATTTAATAATAGTATTAAGAAACTTCACTAAACAAAAACGCTTATAAAATCTGTAGACAAGTCTATTGCTTCAGTGGCTAAACAATTTTACTCTGCTTTGGCTATTAAACTTAACCTAAACATGCACTTATTTATGATTATAAAATTATTATGCGTTAGTTTCATAATTAAAGTGATTACTACTTTCTAAACCTTAAATTTTGATTAGTTTTATATCATGCATAGTTGTTAATATGTCGGAGTTAAGGTTGATGAGTTTGGCTCGAATTTTCTACAACTTGACTCATAGTTGAACTTTGATATCTATTTGATAACAATTTGAGCACATAAATTTCAATAGGTGACAATAAAGGATTTAGAAAATCGCTTAACTTAAAACGGACATGAATTCTGTTACGTTTGGAATTAGAGATAAGTAATGAGTGGAAACGTCTTAGAAATCTTGATCATGTGACAAGCAGCCATAGGTGGTTTACCCCAGTTGTCGGAACCGAAGTCCATCATCTAGACTTTGATTCTGGCATTCACCTTAAATTTCTTATTTTTTAATTATCCTCCTATTTTAAAAACACTATGATTTTAGTAATCTATTTATACCACTTTAATTATTATTTAGTTAATTTCAAATATTAAAATTTGGCTAGTCCTGCTAAGTTCAAATACAAGTTATAAAATAGGACTTGAGCCTTGGATGTAATAGTCATTGAATATTTTTTCAAATTTCGAAATTTGAGATTATTCTCTTTTATTCTTGCTTCTTTTCAACATTAATTTATAATGTAAACTTAACTTGATATTAAGCAACTACTAAGCTCTTAGTTTCCCTAACTTATACAATTGATGTGCCTTATCTATTATAAGTTTAATATGCCCCATGAAGCATATGGTGGAAGCAACCAAAAGCTTGGAACGTTGAAAGGAAATTAAAGGAGCGGACACTATTATTTTAGTGAAAATACTAACACGTTAATTATCTAAAAATGAGCTAAACTTATAACTCCTTATGTGTAACTATCTCTCTAATTAAGTGAAAGTCAACCTAAATATATATATGATTCGTACAAACATGAAACACATAATATCCACAGAGGTCGCATAGCATATTGAGCATAGCATGATTACCTCTTACTTGATAAGTTTTAGTAGATTTAACATGAGTCGATTAACGTGAGTGGAATCCGACCTTTCAATATTTTTTTCTTGAAAGGCAAACGAGATATAAAGACTGACACTACATGATTGCAAACCACTAAACCATAGAAAAACACAAACAATTATATTTTAAAGAGTGAATTTTTCAACCACTCAGCCACTGGATTTTACAATTGCTATTCCGACCAGAAAATCACTAAAACAAAAGAGATGTAACCGAATCAAGAAGAGTATGCTTATTGCCATCGTGATAACCAAAAACTTCATCATTAACTCTGCAAATAATCCACCGGGCTGAATAACAATAACAATAGATTCGATGACGATCATAACTAGGTTTCGAAAAGCTAGCAACCAACAATCAAATGCGAGGATCTAGATGTGGGGAAAGAAATATTCATCCATTTGAATTCAAAACCTTTCTTGTTTAAACTGAATCTTGTTGAAAAATGATCTAATAGCAATCTCCACATGTGAATATTCATTTTCTTTATTTCACACATTTACTCCACCTAGTAGCACAATTTCCACACATGAATAAATACTTTCTTTGGCACATATTTATCATAATAAATTGTTGTTTAAATGTTTTTTTTTTTACATTTTCTTAGTCATACTATTTTAACATCTATTAAACCTTAATTTTTTTAATAATAATGTAAACATAACTATAGATACTAGAGCTATAGTATGTGTGTGTTGGTAATGAATAAATTAATGTAAACAAACATGATTGGCGCATAACTGTTGTTTAGAGAAAAGGTGACCATTGTCTTTATCAAGTATGACTCGTGCCTATGTCGCAAATATGGTTTATATCATGCCATAGAAATGGATTTTTAATCTCTAAAATTTCAATCAATCAAAACTCTTTGATGAAATTAGGTATTAGGTCGGTTAATTTGCATACATAAAGCAGATTAAAATCAAATATAATTACGCGGTACAAGAAGTCGTCTTGAAGCGATAATGTTAAGCGTAAATTAAGAGCTTAATGATAATCGTACTATATATTGACGTTCGACCTACATATACGTTGTAACCACATTCAATTATCCCCATAAAAACACGATAAAACCCTATATTAAAGCATTAAAGGGACAATAAGACTATTGAAATTAAAACACTTTGATATATTTATAAGTTAATTAGATAATTTTTAACAAACAATCATTTCTAGATCGAATAACCAACGACTTGTATTTTGTTTTTAAGATTAAAAATATCAATCTGTGCTTGCTTTTAGCATGAAAAATGATGTGCATGAGTGATGTTATGTGACGAAGTGAGACCATGAAGGTAGTTGATTCAATTTTTAAATATACATCGATCTATATGACTATATACAAATATATCATAATATCATTAAAAAGTAAGAAATATCGTGACTCATGAGTCATTCACTTCAACGACGGTCTTGATGATGTACATAAAGGAGGGCATAGACATGCATTGCCGCATAGATTAAAACATTAATCTATATTAATAAAATAAAATCTTTAAAAGGATGTGTTATTTTTTCTCCATTTAGGTTGCATTTATAATTTGAACACATGTACTCACTATGATAAAAAATACAAATTAGTATACAAATATAATTTTCTTAATAAATGCGCATTTACTATTATGTTAATCAAATTAACATTCTCTCTAAAAATAAATATAATGCTTCATTAAACTTATTTTAATAAAAGTTAAATTTATTAAAACTTAATTTAATTTCTAGCTAATCACTATTAAAATTAAAATACTTTAAACCATGTATTTTTTTAAGCAAGCGTTTTTAAAATATTAAGACTCATGAAGTCAAACATGATTACAATAAACGATTACTCATTATAATACAACGTCTCCACTTCAATATGCATCACGCTTTCAAATCTTCTTAAATCTAAATATGTTTTACAATCTCACAAACTCATAGTCATAATTTTATATTTATTATTTCAACTGTGTAACACATGAGTATCTAACCTATTAGATATATATTAATAACACCAAAGATATATATTAATAACACCGGAATGCTAAAAGTGAAACACACAGTGGAAAATAATTTTTCTCATCAATAAAGAAGAATTTTATATCCCAAATAACCCGAATGAGTAAAAGACACAATAACAGCAAAAAGAAGAATATGATTTTGATAATAATATTCATAATTTATCAAAGAAAGCTGAAAAGTTGGAAAAAGATGATTTAAAGCAGTTTTCTAACACCTCCATATAATGTCGCTTAAAAAATCATTTTGATTTTTAAATCTGTTTACGTACCGCTCTAGAACATGTTAAAAAACATGATAAGTTTGTGAAGGAGATAAATGCGTGAGGTTTCATAGAAATTGTCATTTGAGTTTAAAATTTTAAATTTTACAATTTGCATCTAACTGTTTCATAAAATTTATCATTTGAATCCATTTAACTACTTCTATTTAACACAGTTAAAATTTTCCGTTAAGTTTCCTACATCAGGAGTATTTTGTCAAAATATTTACAAAATAAAAAAATAACTCACCGTGAGGGTTTTATGCATTCAGTCTTGTTTGTTAATCACCATTGAGTTTAGAATCCACCTATTAGATAAAATAAAATATAACAATAACAACCTAAATTTGACCCGTTTTTAAATTTATAAAATATACACCATAGGAAAAATATATAAATAAACCAGCTCACATTTTTAACGACACTTAAGAAGCTGCAATTACAAAAGAGATTGAACGCATAAAACATTTCACGTGGGTTGGTTTTTTTTATTTCGTGGTAGCCATCTGTTGTTTTGTCTTGTTAATGTATTTTGGTTTATTAGTCATGTTACTTTTGTCTATTTTGTTAAATAATAAATTTCTTTGGTTTAAACTTTAACTATGATTACGATGATTGAAATTTCATGATTATTATTGATGGATTATTAATGTTATATTGTTTATTATTTTATTATACATTATAATGATTTGTCTTTTATAGTTATGATTCAAATAGTTTGTGTCATATGACTTGTATGTTTATTTATATAATTTTTGTGACTTATCATTATATTTTACTTTTATTTAATAAGCGGGTTCAATTGCAATGGTGATTATCAAAATAGACCGAGCCCATAAAACCCTTCATGTAGAGTTGATTTTTTATTTTTTAATTATTTTGACAAAAATACCTTTAATGTAAGAAACTTAACAGAAAAAATTAACGATGTTAATTAAGGGTAGTTAAATGGATTCAAATGATAGTTTTTGTGAAACATTTTGATACAAATAGCAAAATTTAAAATTTTGGACTCAAATTGCAATTTCAATGAAACCTTAGGGATGAAAAACATATTTAACTCTTTGTAAAATTTATTAAGTTTCAGAATTATACAAATTAGTTCATTTATAATTTTTTTAATTAGGTTACATCATGTCACTAAGGTCTTAGGATAATTAGGTCATTTATAAAATAAAAAAAGTTTGAAAAAAGTATTAAAATGTATAAAAAATTAACAATATTTACTAAAAACCGATTTATTAAAATATTTACAAGTTGTGAACAAAACTGTAAAAATATGAGTGAATTAATTGGAACACCATTAAAGTTTTAGTGACCTAATTGAAACAAATAAAAATATTGATGACCTGATTGAAACAAATAAAAATATGAGTGAATTGATTAAAGTACTTCGAAAGTTATTTATTATTGTATGAAGTTGTCCCTTATTTAATAAATAACAAACACTTAAAAAACAATGAAAACTTTTCATAAAACTAGTTTTTCTTCCCATGCTATGCGGAGAGAGTTTGTTTAATTTTCCAAGACAAAACACTATGTTACTTTGATTGGTTTCTGTCCAACTCATTCAAAACCATAAAAGCATAGTTTGATGGTGAAATGCAAATATACTAAACTTTAGTAGTCAAATTAGAAAAATAGAACTTCACAATAAATAGTTTAGTAAACAAACTCTAAAATCCTAAACTTTAGTGGTGAAATTCAAAAATATTATCGATGGGCAAACTCTTTGATCATAAACTCTAATGGCCGAAGTCATGCGCTCCGCGGCGAGAGTTTTGTCAAATTTTCTACGTTAAGGATGCGTTACTTTGGTTATTATCTATCCAGCTCGTCGAAAATCATACAATTGAAGTATGGTAGCAAAACTCAAAAATACAAAACTTTAATGGCTAAACTCGAAAAACTTTATTATAAGCATTTGATACTCAAATTCTAAGATCCTAAACTTTAGTGATTAAAATCAACAAACCAAAAGTCAAAGTTAAAAGTAAAAGTATATAAAACTAAATACATAAAAATAATACAAACATAAAAATAAAAATAAAAGTCAAATTCAAAGTTACAGTTAATTATAGAGTAATAATACAAACAGCTTCATAAGATTAATTGACCTAAAAATACATAAAAGTCGATTACGATTAATTTATTATTTTAAACCACTAACATAAAATAGAAGGTAAGTGTGAAGAAAAAAATCACTAGATGATAACAAAGTTTCATTATTCTTCCATTGAAGTCAAGTTTGAAAAAACAAAACCTAAACGCTAAATAATAACCTTATATATCTTCCATGTATGTCACCTAATTTTAGAAATGAGAAAATTATATAAATGGTCTCCAAGGTTTAATCATATTTCAAGTTTGGTTTTAATATTTTAAAAATTACAAAAATTTTACATAGTTATAAGTTAGTTCCCATCGTTAGTATCAGTTAGTTTTTAACAATATATGGACTAAACATGCAATATTATCAGACAAAGGGACCATTCATGCAACTATGTTAATAGTTAAAAATATTAGAAAATAAAATAAATAAATCCAATTAAGGATTTTAAAAAATTAAATAGATTAAAAGCCAAATAAATTTTAAAAAAAATTAAATTTAAATAAAGGTTGAAAGTAACATTTAATAGAAGTTTAAACATTACGAAATATTTAGAAGCCACATCAATAATTAATAAAAATATTAAGAAACTACATAGATATTTAAAATTAATAAAATTGATTTATTAAATATGATAATAAGCATTATAAAAACTTAAAGTTATAGATAATAAATGATAACAAAAGTTATTTTCAGATGATCAATAATAACAAAAATAAAAAAATGTGTTTGTTTTGATCTAACTTGTGTTTATAATTGAGTCGTGTTAAACTTTTATTTAACAACATTTATTAAAATATTATTAACTTTT